>JAMKCH010047711.1:0-11259 GCA_023653785.1 Ophioderma brevispina
GTTTGCAAATCATCTCAGGTTGTTTTAATTTGGGATTTTCTTTTATTATTTAAGTGGAATATCCTTTATTACAGATCTTACCTCTTTTAAGAAGTGGTAGTTTTGAAAAGGACGTTTGTTGTGAGAGAGAAGCAAAAATTTATTAGTCCATGCAGAAGCTTTTGCCTTTAGTAGTATATGCAGTCATTTGTATCTTGCTATCAGCTATGATGCCAGTGTAGGGCTCTGTAGTTTTGACTGCTCACTCACACATTTCAAAGTCCTGCCAATTTACACAGATTACTTAATGGTGAGCTGGACCTTCTGGAATGCCATTTTTTTGGCATTAGCAATAAAATGATACACCCAGTAAGAAAAGACAACACTGCCTAACCTATTTCACATACATGAATATGCAAAAAGCACTTAGAGCGGGTGCTCTGTTTATTTACTCTCCTCTCTGTGTCCATGCCACTGATTCTATTGGTATGGTCTTTCATTTGGGCGGTGAGTTGGTGGTGGCGTCGAGTCCGCTCGGGAAGTCCTTTTTCACCAATGCGGCCCGGGGTTCGATTCCTGATCGAGCCATGTCGTAGTTGAATTTGGTTGCCATCCATACTCGTCCTCGTAAAAATTTCTCCGAGCACTTTGTTTCCTCCTAAAATCGGACATCTTTCAATAATCTTTGCTTCCCTCCCCGCTATTCTGGAGGAATCCCTTGAATTTAATGCTTGGCAATATTGGGGTCTGCCTGGCGAAAGCCGAGTGTTATAACAAAATAAATTGCCTCGATGCATTAGGAGGCCTAATTTTATTGCCTTCAGCACCTTCATTGCCATAATCACTATGAAATAAAACACTGAAAAAAAACACTGAAAATGTTAGAGTAACGCTGAACTCGCCAGAACCAAGAAAGAATAACGCTGAAATTGTTTTCAGCGATATTTCAGTGTTTTTCAAATCGGTAATTTAGGATTTCCTATAATGAGCTGTAGCCTATTATTTACATCGCCATATACGGTAAATGCATTTAGATAACAAGGCCACACTCTCGTACTATTCTGTAATAATCACAACTGGAAAATCACGCTGAATAGTAGTTTAGTTACCAGGCTGATCCGGTATTGTAGAGTTGATGACTCGAGTGGCAATTATCGATTTTCGTGCTGTCCAAGCTTGAAAAAGAGATTTGTAAATTCGCTGGTCGATATTACATCTTAGATCTAGTTCAAGTGCGGGTGTATACGTTGCTTCTGGTATTTTATGACTATCCAGAAAAAGATCATCAGCCTATATACATGTACATGGAATATATGAGTTTTGAACAGTTAATTGAGTTTCGTTAAAGGCCATGTTTAACCACCCGTTTTCTAGTCATGCTGCTCCTAATTGTCTAAGATGTCTAGGAGGCCGGACCTACTAATATTTATATCTTCTGTGCTTCGATGTTATGTCATTTGGCAACCGTAGGGTGAATTTCCATAAACATACATCGGTGTCCATCGAGGAATAGAGATGAGTCGGCTATTCACTGCATCGTCATCCCAGCCGGTGAATTACCCTATCTTGCCAAAAAACACGCAGGGTTACCATTTCATGCACGTACTAAAGAAAATATGATTGCAGAAAATGCTACTTGATAAAAAGTTTTCCACGGAATAGCATACGAACACAGTCGTAATATTAAATGAGTTTGTGTCATGAGGTCGCAGGTCATAAAGAAAATAAGCGATTAATATTTCAAAAAGTGTATATAAAATATCAACAACAGCATGGTCATTTAAAGGCTTTGGTAAGTCATCATGGAAATACAAAACAAAAAATTCTCAAATCGTCACGCATTTATAGGCTTTAAAAAGCAGATGAAAATTAAATGTCATTGAATATAGCGGACTTACGCAAATGTGCGGCAAATAGATTTCGTCATTTTAAAATATGTAATCTCCCTACGATTGTAAGTAACGAACTGGAAAAAGAGACGTCAAAAAAAGAAAATGCAGAGAGTAAAGTTAGTTCGAATTTGGACACTAGGCCTAAGTTGATTTTTGATTATCTATAAAAAAATAGGGCCTTACGTACGCGTGCAGTCATCATAGGCTAGATTTACCTTCCAATTATGCCAAGCGCAGCTAAGCTATTTCTTAAACGGGTCACGCCAGGGAGAAAAAATATGGGCCGGGCGGCGCGGCGAAATATGGCTCGGGCAATGACTAAAGACTTACATCGGCCTAAAATATGTTTAATTTTAATTTAAATAAATTTCGTGACACACCCCAAAGCAAACAAAAAAGTCATAATTAATGGATTGCGGTGGATTTTGGAAAGCATAAAAGATAATCTGACTCATTTGAATATATATTCTTTTCCTGATGCTTAAAATTATTGTTAAATTAATTTAAAAAAAAATATCATTCGATGAAATAAATAAACGGGATTACTAAACAGTAGAAAACATAAATCAGTCATAACGTCGCGTTGTTCGTTTTCTAGATGGTTTGCGTTATCGAGAATTATGTGCATTTTCCTTTTGTCATCCATCAAAAAGCTTCACACAAAAAGATTCATCATAATTAAAACTTCAAATTCAAAGAAATTTATTACCACCTTCCAAATACTATCGTTCATGCAGAATGGTCCAAGATATCAAACCTATTGTGCATTTTGGGTGAAAAGTACCAAATTTGGCACATATGTAGTCTTGATATGCTGAATAAATAGGGTCTAGGGGGCCAAATTAATTTCCTGCCAAGCTGGCCGCCAAATTCAAAATGGCCGCCACTTTAAAAGGGTAACGTTTTTACGTGTTTTATGTTTATTATATGATCCAATTACACAATTTGATTGTGTTTTAGTTTTGAAGATACATACCCTGATGGACACTCCACTGGTAATTCCATTGTTTAAATTAGGCAAATTGATCCAAATGGCAGAAAAATCCAAAATGGAGGCCAATTGAAGCATATTTGATTATCCAAGAAATGAAATGTTTTTCTTGATCTTGTTAGGATCGCTATGGTTGTTATTGACAATGTGCATTAAAGGTAGACTTCACAGCACCTTAAGAATACAACCAATAAATAGACTTGAATCCAAAATGGCGGCGAAAATCCAAAATGGCGATTTAAGTTGCATTAAGCTTATCCTTTGATCATCAAGAAATGAATGTTTTTAATATTGTATACTCCCCAAGGAAGGAGTTCACCTCAACTAAGAGGAGACCAATTAAGCGTCTGTTATTAAATTGCTCTTTCCATTATATTTGCCAAGATGGCTGACAAACCTCGAATGGCCACTACTTTAAGAAGTATCACGTACGTGTCTTATTTGATCCCCATGCTACTTGAATGTTTTTTTTCATCAAGAATAACAACCTTAATTTGATTTGGTATTGTTGGCTCTGTGGTTATACACAGCCTGTAACATGTACATCCCGTGGTGGGAGAATGTGACTTCAGCGGTTACAAATTCAGGCACAGGACACATGTTCCACAATGAAAAAAGCTGGATTTCCACGTGCTCTAAGCCTAGTGATTTGTTTAAATGATGCAGGGGCACTTCTACGTGGCATTCTACGGCAAAATCAACATGATGGCCAAATTGCCCCCACCCAAAAGCTGGAGTTGACTCTGCAGAAGTACTCTGGTAGCCTTATGTGTAGCAAAGGTCTTACTAATACTTTCATTGAAAATTCTTGCCATCCGGGAGACCACATCGACAGTTTTGAAGTGCTCTATGTGTGAAAACACAGACCCTGTTGTAGAAGCAACCTCAAATCTGCTGAAACATCGAAGTCCTCACCCTTGAGCTCGGCTCCTGTCTAGTTATATCAGTCTCAACTCCATCAGGAAGATTGCAAGCACCATCAATCCAATTCGGGAATTCCAATCAAACCTCATTCTAATTGGCGGTTCAACAGCCATACTAACCAATGGGGCTACAATGAAGCCCCATAAAACGGACAAGCTGTGTAGAATGGTTAGACAGTCAACATATACATCACCTTCACGACCCTAAATTGCCGCTATCATTTTATAGTGCAATGGCAAGAGAAGTTATCAATCCGATCTTATAGCTATACCTGTGTAGCAAAAGATTGTTCTGAATCCTGTTATTCATTAAACTCTAAGTCAATGCTGCAGTCAGTAAGACAAACAAAGTGCCTTTAAGCGGCACTTTAACTTCAGAGTGAAGGAAGGTTGCTCCAAAACTTCATAACATGACAAATTTGCCCAACTAATGAACAATACTGCCCGGAGATTCATACCAAGAGACTGTAGGACGGAATACATTACAGGCCTTTTCAAGGATTGCTAAAGGATAGCAGGGTATTCCCACCCTGTTTGAAGCCGATCCTTTCTCCAGTTAAAACAACTGCTAAAAGGTGAGGAAGTGTCAGAAGAAAGGATCAAAACCAGGCACACCTATGACCACTAACAACAAGAAAGAATGGTCTACCATCCGAAAATTTCGAGTCGAAGGTATCCAACAAAACTCCACAGCAGCCAAAAATATACACCCAACAAGTTGAAATTTTAACTACTTGTTCTCCAGTAGACAAGGATGGATATTTATTAATCTTTCTCTGTTGATAGCCAGCGTACAAAGTGTTGAAAAAAAAAAAACCTGTGCGCTGACCGGAATTCGACAAAATGCCACCTCCGTAGTCCTAGGACGGCGCTTCTAACCCAACTGAGTATCAAGAATGGGTTGGGAGAGGAGCGATAGATATCATCTATATGGGTAGGTTCGCAACGTGTTCCATCGGTTTTCTAGCGGATAGCATCAGAACGGTACATTTATATACAATACAATTATATTTTTTTTTAAATTTTAAACTACTTATTCGTCTCCAGTATAGACATGGCTAGTTTATTACTCTTTCCTGGAGTAGCTAGCGCCCACACGTGGTGAAACAAACCATGCGTGCCCAGCCGGATTCGAAAAACCGGCGACCTCTTATTACTAGAGCTAGGGAAAGCAATGGTACCTTTCGAACTATAGATGATATTTGCTCCTCTACCAACCCGTCTTGATAGCTCAGTGGTTAGAGCACCGTGTGCAAAATCCAGTCAAGACACAGATATGTACGTTCCATCTACGCAACCGGGAAGCCAAGCGCCAGCTTAAATTAAGACCCCTGAGCCTGTATAATTCTGTCTCTACCTAAGTACCTGGACCGCCTCTCTCTTATAAGACCCACAGCATGCAAAGAAAGTGAAGTAATGTTTCACGCAATAACATCATGAACAACTCTGGCAAAGAATGGGGTGCTCGCCCACCTGATCGACGGCACTATCCGGATCCTTTACTACTTTTGCAGAGTATGCTAATAAATCCTGTACTGGAAAGGTCAAACACCATGCCAAGAGCTTGAATCCAGCCATTAATGCCTCCTGTACCATGCCTACACAGAATGTCAATGGACAACTCATACATCCTAGTAAGAATTGCTCCACCAGACACCTGGTGCAGTGTAGGGAGCATTCAAGAGCGTAGCTGCTACCAATAATCTCAGTGAAGAAACCTATGACTGGACATAGACCAGCTGCTAACCGCCGTAAATCCAGAGAGAGTTTTTTAAAGCAAAGTCCAAACCCCTTGAAACAGTCTCAAGGAGTTAAGAGAGTCGCTTTGTGGAAAGAAATACTTTGCTATCAACCAAGAAAGGACGAGTACACCTATGGTATGCACCTGATGAGCATCTACCACATGGAGCTGACTCCTCATTGGCTTAATGGCGATGTCTCAACGTTTCAGAAATGGAATAATCTAAGGTTTCTTCGCAGAAGTGGGCTACAGAAGCAGAGCAGGACACTACTTTGTAATTGTAAACAGCACCTACAGACAATGGAACAGCCTTGGTCTGCCCCATTTTGGCGCCAACAATGTACAGATAAGGACTTGCGAATTTGTTGAATCAGCCAGACATTGACTCCACAAAACATCTTCTATTTACATTTACATACAGCCAACTCTTCTGCATTTTTTGACATTCCTATGTAATGCTTTTGTGCCTCTGGAAGGTTGTCCATACAGGACTGTAAAGCTGCAATTTTCCGACCCCAGGCAACTGGATCTTTTCGCTCTGGAGCTTGCAGCAATGCTTGTCCCCCAGCAATGTCCTGCCTGAATATCTGCTCTGTTTGAGTGTTAATACTGCATCTGAGGTAGGTGGAAAGAACTCAATGGATCTTGTTCCGTTGTACATGAGGTCAAAACAATTCTTTTTCAATTGTTGGCATTAGTTCTTTCAAGGTATCTTTCTTGAGGAGGAGTTCTTCCAAGGTTTGCAAAGTTTTGACACATCAGGGAAAGATTGCTTGCTTTCCATGCGTGTTTTCTTTCCTTGGTGCAACCGTGGAAGGTGTGAAACAGCAGCAGAGACAAAGAGTTTTCGTCCTAGGGCTGGGTCAATAGTATGGCTGGTGTTAATCTGCGATTCCTTCCGATATCAAATGCTCAGCCAGAATTCAGTGAGTTGGGACTGGCTGAACAAGGCGACGAAAAAATCAAATGGTCTGTGTCCACAGTACTCAGCATGACCCTTTGGTAACCTTGAGCAGCAGCATTGACTGCATGAAGTAGAAGCCATGCTTCTTCATGTGTGGCTGGAGAAGATAGTTAGATTGTTAGTATCTGATTATTAACACAACTCCACTGACAGTAACACCTACGAGCTAGCTAGAGTCCTACACTATGAAGGGATGCCATTCATACACTAGAAAGGAGGTTCTACAAGTTATCGGAAATAACAAAATGAAGAATTAATGAGTAATGAAAGGACTTAACCATCCAAAAATACTTTGGTAATTTTAACAGTAATGCCCTCACATGACACATCATTTTCTGCATTTTTGGTCCATTGGTCAACATGAATTAAGAACCCCGTATTAAATACTAACAAAGTTACCTTAGCAGCTATTTTGTCTGAATGATAACAGGCTTAGAAATTACACATTGACATCACCACATAAAAGATTACCTGGTAGCTGGCAATAGAACCTGTGAGGTACAACTTTACAAAGAAAATCAGCAGGACATTTAAGCATGTTATTACATTATCGAGGGCAATCCATTTTTGAACATGGCAGCCATTTTGTTTTATGTTATACACACAGACAAAAACTAAAATGTTTTTTAACCATACCAAAGACAACAAATTATTTTTAGAAATGTTTGAATTAAATCTGATCATTTAACATGACCATATAAAATCAATACTACTTTAACATATCAAGGTTACAGTAGCTGCCAGTTTTAATTTGGCATCCATTTTTGAATATGGGCACCTTTTGATAGTCATGTACTTGGCATTTACAACCATAAAATGTAGGTTTGGATATTTTGAGGGCCTATTTTAGAAAATCAAAACGAAACCCATGGTTTGCACTGTAAACACTACAAAATAAGCAGCTTTTTTTTTTCCTGTGAGCGGCAGCCATCTCGAATTTAGGCCCCAATGTGTGACCGCCATTTTTGAATTAAACTAAGATTTTGGTGAACTAACAAAAATATTGATTTATACATTGTACCTTAGTCTTATCTGACCTACAAAGTTTACAACCACAGATTTGTATAATTATGCCTTTTTATAGGGTGGCGGCCATTTGAAATCGGCCATATTGGAAGGAAATTAATTTGGCCCCTAGACCAGATTTGTTTAGCCTATAATAGCTACTCTGTGCCAAATTTTGTACTTTTCACCCAAAATGCACAATACTTTCCCCATTCTGCATGACTAAATTCCTTGCGAAGACGTTCGCGCCTTTTGCCTTCTCATGCTCATGCAGTTCGTCAGTCATATTTCTACCAGCTTTGCAGCTTGTATAAAAAAAAAAAAACTCCTCATTTCGCATCATTTTAAGAACAAAGCAACCTACACACTGACATTTGAACGGCGCATGTACTCATTTACTCTATTCATTACCACGGTTATTGAGAGTTCATCCCCAATGGTGTAACTTGAGTCACCGTTGTCCAAACACACAGGTGCGTTGAAGGCCCTGGATGTACGAGAAATAATAATTATGTCGAAATAAATCAATAAGTTAATCCGAAAACTTGAAAGCAATCAGCAAATATACTTATTTTTGTGTAATTTGGGCCACTTTATTGAGGGCAATCTTGTTTTTTTTTTTTTTTTTTTTCTCCGAGAACCCTCATAACCCGGGCAAAAACAAATGCGATAAAAACAGCAAAATTTTAAAGGCTATTTGCACACTTTCTAAGATTATATTTTTTTTTTTCCGAATGTATATTCCTGGTGTTGTGTTACTTGGGCATTAAAACAAAACACAACACACAAAAAAAACCAACAACACTCTACCCGTCTCGGTGAGAAAAAAAAAATATCCTTCTACGTGGGCAGCCGGGAGCGCACACAGACCCTTCATTAGGGCCGCAAGGGCTTTTATGTTTTCTGTTTTTCGGGTTTTTTTAATTTATATAAAAAAAATGGTGGGGGTGGGGGGATTATTTATTGTGTGCTCATTGCGCGCGCCGTGTGTGTGTATGTGTGTTTGGGGTGGGAGTGGGTGGGTACATGCTTGTTTTCAATTAATTCTAAAGATCACAAACTCTATATAAAAGAATGTAACATTGTTGCGTATTTTTCGTCGCGTGCGTACGTATCCCTCTCGATTAACCTCTATCGGTCCTGATTAGCCATTTTTTTATACGTAAACATGTTTGGAGGTTCCGATTAACCCAAGAACAGTGCATACACGCTTCCATCGCAATGATTGACAAAAAACACAACCTAGCATTGGAATTTGGTTCTAAGAATTCTTTAACTGTTTCCCGTTACATATTTATAGAATATGCACTCTTTTATAACTTACTTGTGAAGTATATATATTCTATAAACCTTCGAAAACAAATTTTGACATGGTTATTGAAATGCTTACTATAGACGCATTAACATCTACTCTTTCTTTTGTTGCCTGCGCATCCATTCCTGCGAATCGTAGGCCCCATAGTATTACAACTCTACGATACAATTGCCCAGTTGTCCCAGCAGGCCACGACCTATTCAAATACCAGGCCCTAACATGTTACAACATTGTTGTTAACTGGTCTATTTGTTTTGGACCTGATCTATGATTAAAAAAGTCTCCGAAAACGACAAAACAAAAGGCCCACAAAATGATGCAATCACACAAAAGTATAAAGAAAGCACATTAAACGAACAACTAACGAGTTTAAACTGAATTCTATATTTTCAGTTCCATTTGTTTCCATTCCAAATTTCAATAGTTTTGACCTCATCATCAAGTACAATAAATAGAAACATAAAGAGGTGTATAAATACAACGTGCGGCGCGTAAAATTCATGAGTGTTTCCTAAAGTGGAACCAAATTGCCAATCTATGTTCAATATTCCGCAAGTATGATTGGCATTTTCAATATTGTTCGAAAATGATGATATTAACAGCCGTTTTGGGATTGCGACACAGCGTGCTTTGCGTAAACATACATTTCATTTCCCCCTGTACTACATGCATCCTAGATACGAGTATGGGTTCGGATCCATATCAAGGTTGGACCCTGCTGTATTCCCCATCCTGTTTATCACAACAAAATGACATGACACTTGATCCTTGGCAAAGTTGCTCCACATGCCCGAGACACTGTCGATAGAATAAATTTTTGGGACCCCGCTTTCTTAATTCCTATAGATTTATATATACTTTCTAATAATTCTAATGTAAAATCTATTTGAATTTAGGCCAAGAAAAAAGGTTCTTCTCAGTTTCCCTTCCCGCCGCGTGCATATGTGTAAAACGTCACATTTTAAAGGTTTTCAAGAGTTTTATTTTTTTTTTCACTGGTCAAGAATAAACAAGAATTTGGGGAGCTAAAACGGCACAAATGTTCGTCTAAAGTGCAATTTTAAAAAAAAAATCCGCGTACACGTCTTGCTTTTTTTTTACTAAAAAAATCTAGCGGCCAAGGTTTTGCCTAGTTTGAAGCTGCGAGACATCTTTTTTTTTGGCCTGAATTTGAATTTATTAAATCGATAAAAACTCAAGGAGTAAACTAACAACATCTGTTGCAATACTCATACTAATGAGTTAGTAACATCTCATTCCCTTGGCAGCAGTCAGTAGCTTCATTCACCAATAAATTTAGAAAATACAACACCCCTGGTTTTGGGGCAGATATTAGATACCCAGATCACAGCAAGGTTAGTCCATGTCAATTATGTCATTTATCAACCCACTGAACTGTGGCCTTGTTGGAATGAGCATATATTAACTCATAGTGACTGGTGATTCAATCGATATAGGTCAAGGGGACTGTGGAATCCCTGGGATTTCAATGATTAAAGCATCACACCTATTTAAATACCTTAAGTAGGTCCCAGAGTCCCAGAGAACAAGAAAAGTTGTGATGGAGAATTCCCAGGTGGCGAATGGCGGCCATCTTGGTTTTCAAAATGGCCGCCATTTTGGTATATTTTCAAACCATAACCCTAGTTGTGAATGTGCTAGGAAGCTAGTTTTTGTGCCAAAACTTCATGTTAAACACCTACAACCTCTGTAAGCTAAAGCTAGATTAAAGATGAACATTAATACGGTAGCCCATTTTGTTTTTCAAAATGGCTGCCACTTACCATGTTTATTGTACATTTTCCAATCAGTATTTTAGTGTGATTTTCACACTCAAATTTATATGTGACAAGTCTCATTTAACATTTTACCCCAGTAATTTCCTCCTCATATTTGGTAACCCGTCGTATTAGTCAAGGGGACTGTGAATCTTGTGGTTTTCAAAAATGGGCTGCCATTTTGGTATATTTTTCAATCATAACTCGAGTTGTGAATGTTGTCTGTAGCTATTTTTGTTGCCAAAACTTCAGGTTAAACACCTACAACTCTCTGAAAAGGATAAAGCTAGATTAAAAGAGAACTTAAGACTGGTAGCCAGTTGTTTTTCACGGCTGACACCAAAATATACCATGTCTTTTATTGTCATTTTTCAGCGTAATTTAGAGGGCGAGTTTCATATCAATTTAATTATGGTGGGACACAGTCTCCATTTAACTAGTCAAGATGTATATAAAGAGTTTCCTATTTGTTACAGTAAAAAATGATTCTTTCAATCCATTTTGTATAATCTGTATTCAAATGGCCGCCATTATGACTTTGTTACCCTATCTTATCAAATTTTTTTCCACCGCCGATGCTTATGATTTTGAAACCCGTGGTAGCTATGTGCCTCTTCTTTCCATTGATACCCCCCAAAAAATAAGTAGGACCAAACCAAGTATGGCATCAC
>JAMKCH010047712.1:0-11253 GCA_023653785.1 Ophioderma brevispina
ATTGAGAGGTAACATGGGTATGTGCTGCCCCAGAGGGTATTTTGAACTAATCCCATAATGCATTGCAGTGTGCCTATACTACACTGTACTAAACACATGTCAGTACTTAGGGATAGAAAGTGGTCAAGAAGTTCAAGAACCACAAAACATTTTGTGATCATGCTAAAAATTACCTAAGTACTAATGCTTTGTGGGCTAAAATAAGTGTTAAAATCAAGGTTTTCATATGTTAAGAATAGAATTTTTGTGGGATCACATGACCTTAATGAGGTGAAATTTCCCAAAAGTAGGGCATTGTGGGATGGACTCAATACACCCTCTGGGGCTGCTCATAAGACTTTTTTTCAGTTCTAGAGATCCCATTTCTGAAGCCCATCTCAGTTCCAGAGACTTCACTTTTCATATCAAACTAATTTTTGGCTCAATTTTCTTCCAAATACCCCAAACTTAGCTAACTCTGAATGAATAACTAGGCAAACTTAAATTTCACCAACACTAATTTTTTTTAATTGTGTTTGTAAGTTTGTTTCAATAGATTCAAATTATTTTCATAGGATAAGATATTTATCAGGGACGATTATTGTTGAATTCTTAAAATATAACTGTTTTGTCTAGAAATTAATTTTTGTTAAAAAAATCACATGATAAAATATGTTACTTACGTTCAACAGTTAAAGTTGCTGTCGATATGCACTTGCCAACATTATTATCAATAACAGCCTTATACACGCCCGCATCGGTGGGCTTAATTTTGATAATCAGAAGACCCAAGGTGTTCTCATCACGAGTAAAGCGCACTCTAGAGGTTTCAGTTACTGTCTTACTGTCCTTCAACCATTTCACCTGCAGAGGATAAAAATACCAACTTGATATTACAACTCTCGGCTTGCACACTGACTTATAATCAGATAATATAGAGTGGGGCTGCCCTTTGGGTATTAGCCAATCAGAATAAATATGCAAATGAGGTACTTAATATGTACATTGGGTGATGAGAGATGACAGGCTGAAAACAAATGCAAATGTGTAAATTCGGGCCCCCCAAAAAAAATTAAATTTTTTTTATATGAAGATTCTCATGCCTGATTTTCTGAAAAAGTGAAATAAACAAAATCAAAAAACAAATCATGATAGAGCTGATCCATAGACCTCTGTAACATACAGAAAATACCAAAATACAAATTTCTTCCAGAGTAGATCAAATCTCCAAGATAGGAACATATAGATCAATGGCTCAGACTATTCCCTACTTTGTACTCTGCAGAAGATTTAGCATTCTTAATCAGTGGGCGGGGTTTTGTAAGCAAACGCACAACATCATTGGTTGTTTCCTATCTCATACGAGATATTTATATAATATTGGATGGCTGAGGTTGATAACAGAAAGTATCGCCCGAGCCTAGATCAAATATCAAGTGAGTCGAAGACGAGCCTGATATTTTCTTGGCGAGGGCGATATTTTCTGTTATCAACCGAAAAAGTCATCCAATATTATTATTATTATGCAAGAGGAAGCTGACTTGACAAAACTAGTTTTAAATTGACTTCAAAAATAATAAAAAGAGATTATTTGCTTGAGCAGTTGCCCAATATTTTTGCGTATTGTGCAGTGTTGGGCGGTACGCGCTACTGGCACTGCAGTATTGCACACCAGATGCAAAATAATAGATATTATTATTTATATCAGGCTTCCGAGTGGTGCAAAGAAATCTTGTATTGTACAATTTTGGTAAAAGTCCCCGGATGCAATACAATATTCTTTTTAATATTGTATCGCATCCGGGCATTTTTAGCGAGAACAACATTATTGAAACACTGTATCGTTGATCAAGACTCGTCAGTTGGACTACAACTCTGACGACACAAGGTTTGGTTTGAGTCAGCCTGATATAAATAATAATAATAATAGTGAATGGCTTTTTTCGTATGATACAAGAATATATTGCACTCGACAGAAAAATATTGTACTCGTCTTCAACTCTTTTTATATTTTTCTAGCTCGTGCAATATATTCTTGTATCATACTCAAAATCCATTCAATATTATATAAGTACGTCATCACGCAAATGTTCACGCATGCATCAATAAGGTTACACAGTGCACGCAGCTAGTACGGGTTGGTTCATTTTTTAGAAAGGGGAATATTTTTGCCTCTTTAACTAATATTATTGAAATAGAAAATATTTTTAAGTGATTTAAACCACCCAAACTAAATAAGAATGAGAATAAAAGATAGCATGCGCCCGCATCCACTATTCAAAATATTGGACTGCCCATCCAATATGACACATTATTATTTATATCAGGCCTCCGAGTGGTGCAAGAAATCTTTGTAGTGTACAGTTTCGGTAAAAGTCCCCGGATGTAATACAATATTATTTTTTTAAATATTGTATCGCATTCGGGCATTTTTAGGGAGAGCAACATTACTGACCGACTGGTAGACTTTTGGACTACAACACTGTCAATGCAAGATTTGGTTTGAGTCAGCCTGATAATAATAATATTATTGAATGGCTTTTCTTCTTATGATACAAGAATATATTGCACTCGCCAGAAAAATATTGTACTCGTCTTCGACTCGTACAATATTTTTCTAGCTCGTGCAATATATTCTTTATCATACACAAAGCCAATCGATATTATATAAATATTAGATAGGCAAAACAACAGCTGCATTCTAATCTTTTATTCTCGAAATGCTTGTCCCGTGCTTACCTGTTGGAAGTGGCGAGCCACAACTTTACATCCAATTTGACTGGGTCTCCTCATGTGCTGGCACAGGGGGGATATTTTAATGGGACAAGGTATTACTGGTGACTTTTTCAGTAAAAAAAA
Source organism: Ophioderma brevispina (assembly GCA_023653785.1). Classification (NCBI taxonomy): domain Eukaryota; kingdom Metazoa; phylum Echinodermata; class Ophiuroidea; order Amphilepidida; family Ophiodermatidae; genus Ophioderma; species Ophioderma brevispina. Next base: position 2,839 of record JAMKCH010047712.1, read on the forward strand.
GTAAATAAATAAGATTTAATATAAGGAAGGAAACTGTAGTTGTATGATACACTATGATTTTGTTATTGCTTTTATTTTCAGGTTACTTTAGTTGTCTAAACCTAACCACAATCTTATCAATCATTCCATGATTTGTCATTTAATCCTTATAGGATTTTATTATGGTCGTGCAATAACACCGAAGAAGACAGTAGTAAGCAATCCTCGCCGGATCAGCACCGCAGAAGCAGCCACCAGCAGACCACACGAGAGGCACGTTGAAACTTCAGGACCACAGGGCGCCCGGTGGTTTTTATAATATTGATTTAATACTGTTTTTTCGTGCAACATACACATGTTGTGACCAGACTGAATGGTATCGTGACATACTTTTGCTGTCTTAAGTTCTTGAGGATACATTCAAATTTTAAGCCAACAAGTCAATATAGGTCCAGTTGGGTGTGTAGCGAAAGCAGGAAAACATTGGTGTTGCTTGTTACTTATTGTCTGCAAAAAAAAGTAAGTTTACAGACATGATAAATGAGTGATAAGTTGTCTGGAAATTACTAATGAGAACAACTATAAGCTTTTCCACTTTTGAGACCAGCCATGTAACCCATACATATCACACATTTGTAACCCATCTCAGTACAAAAGGTTTGAGTGATTAATTAATGTTTGACAGACTGACCGGAACCCCTGAAACGTGATGCTTAAGTGCCGCAATTGGTGCCTTAAGGAGAGGTGGCCGAAAACCAAAGTTTGTACAGGTTCAAATTTTAAAGTTGATCCAATCATGTGGAAAACCACACCATGTTACGTGTCTAACCGTAACGTAAGGATTCAGAAAAGTTATAGGTTTGGTGTAATATGGTACAAGGGGCCTAAAGTTTCAGAGTTATAGGCTAAAGCAGCAAAATCCATTAATAAAGTGTGGTCAATTTCAGTTGTGTAACATGGTGTAAATTTTAAAAATTGCTCCGATTTGGATAAAATGGTGCCAGTTATTGGTGGAGCTCAAGGATAAAATTAAGAGGAATAGTTTTTGTGGAGTGCCTCAGATGCTTGCTTAAGAAAGTAGGGGGGTAACACGATCATCCTGTGAATGCAAATGGACTTTGACTTGCTGTGGCCCCCTACATCGGAACACTAGCATTATAAGACAGTCAAAACTATTCCGTATTTTAATCCTATGAACTCCACCAATAATTTATGCACCATTTTTTATCAAATCGGAGTAACTTTAAAATGTTACCCCTGTTTAACTGAAATTGACCCTTAATTATTGATTTTTGCTGTTTTTAGCCTTAACTCCTGAAACTTTAGATTGTAATATTACAAACTATACTTTTCTGAATCCTATGGTTAGACACATAACCTGGTGTGCTTTTCAACATGATTGGATCAATTAAAAATTTTTGACCCTGTACCAACTTTGTTTTGGCACCCCCTCTCTTAAGGCACCACTGCGGCACTTAAGAATCACGTTTCAGGGGTTCGGTCGTCTGTCAACATATTAATCACTCAAACCTTTTTACTTAGATGTGTTTACCAATGTGTGATAGCTCCAGGGCTAATGTAATGGGGAACCAAGTTTTGACAAATATATGATGGTTTGAATCCAAAACTCTGTGGTGCTGGTTTTTTAAGACGGGCTCTGTGGTGCTGATTTTATAAGACCGGCTCGGTAGTGCTGTTTTATAACACTGGCTCTGTGGTGCTGGTTTATCACACACTGAGCCTGTGGTGCTGGTTTTATAAAGTCTTCTGTGTTTGCTGTTTTAATAACCCTTCTCGTGGTGCTGGTTTTAATCACACTGGCTCTGTGATGCTGGTTTTATAAGACCGGCTCTGTGATGCTGGTTTTATAAGACCGTGAACATTCTGTGGGCGGTTTTTTATAACACTGACTCTGTGGGGGGGGGGGTGGTGCTGATTTTATAAGACCTGCTCTGTGGTGCTGGTTTCATAAGGGATGCACCATTAGACTTTTCAAGAGGGGGGGGAAAGCATGAGTTTTCGGCCGGGCAAGTTTTTTTTTTTTCCGCCTTGGCGGCAATTTTTTTTTTTTACAACTATCCCTGTTTCTGCAATCAGGGTTGGGGGGCCAAGTTTTTTTTTTTTTACTCATCAAGTACGCGTCCAAAGTTTTTGTTTTGTTTTTTTGCTTTTTGCTCACACTAGTGAGTAAGTTTTCCTGAGTTACGTCTGAGTTTTTGTCGGGCACAGAACCCCTGGTCCGGCCTCCCTCCACCAGCACCGCAGCAGAAGCACGGTATTAATCTTAATAATTATAAAACCCGGGGCCTGGCCCTGTGGGCTGAATTTCAAGTGCCTCTCGTGGCTTTGTGGTGCTGGCCTCTGCGGGCTGAATTTCAAGTGCCTCTCGTGGCTCTGTGGTCTGGCTCTGTCGGGCTGAATTTCAAGTGCCTCGCGTGGCTCTGTGGTCGGGCTCTGCTGTGCTGGTTGGAGGGATGCCGACCTCCAGAATGATCAACAATATGAGGTACCTCTTCAAACACACCTGAGCTATTCCATTTGAAATTTAAACAAACCATCCCTGTGTCATTTTAGAGGCATAAATCTTTACATCTGGGAGTATGGATTTCCTATGAAGATTTAAAACCAGAAAAGTAGTAACCAACCTAAATAAAATATAGTATCTCTACATGAGTATTGGGTGATATAGTTATTACTGAAACTTTTCTGAGTGACAATTTGTGCAGTTAACTAAGCCTGTTGGCTAATGTTTCAGTACAATCAATGACGGAGGCATCTTGGCCTATGACTAAAAAAAAATGCCTTCACCAAGATTTTTGTACTTTTATGATAAATTCAACATGAAATTTTTTTGAATCAACAGCCAAGACATTACTTATCCACAAGTAAAAGAGCAGTAGTCCCATTTCCTGAAAACCAAAATTTGAACCGACAGGAAGCCAAATAATAGCGTAGCATCCGGTGAGCTGCTCCGGGGACCGATTTCTATGTGATTTTAGGGTAGCAAGACCCGCTTCTCCTAAATAAATTGGGACTTAAAACTTGGGTTTTTTATGCATACCTTTATCAATGACACTTTGATCTCAGAAATTGAAAAAAAAAAATTCAGAATTTTTTTCTTTTTTTTTTGGCCCAAATGAATGGCCCCAAAAATATCCGGACATTTCCGGAAAAGTTACAATCTCTGCTACATACCTTTTTCTACAGTGACAAAGCACTCTGTCCTGACTGTACCATGGACATCACTGCCTCACAGCTGTACATGCCCGGGTGTCACCTGGAACTTGGGTCACGGACACAAGCTCATGACGGTCCACCGGTGGTGCCGGATTTCGTGACGAGTTGACTCACGTACAGGATCGTCGTTGAAATACCATGTCACCTAAGATGTAACATTACAACTTATTTTCAATGTGATACTAAGATGTAACTTTTTTTTTCTAAAGAAAGATTACAGGCAGATGATTACAGGTTTCCCAATGCCCTTAAAATATCTCAAGACATCTTGCCCCCAATTACAGACAAATATAGGACTCATTTTGAGGGATAAAACATATATTTAAATTCTCTCGGTGAGTGCAGTTGCAGTTTAAACTCTTATTTATATTCACACCTGCACGTATGAACTTGCATTTATTTATAAAACATATTGTTTTGACAGATGAAAAACGATCAATCGTAATCCTTTACTTTTCTGTTTCTCCAATGATTGCTACATAAAGGATTACTAACAATCATAATCCTTTATCAATTATTGGAGATATATAAGTCAAAATTCAACATTTAATCAATTTGTGGGGAAAGAGGGCAAATATCTATTTGTAGTGATTTTCTTTGTATGCTGGAACAAGCAGCCAAAGGTCTAATTCAGACTCTTATGTTTCTGAGTTTTGTCCAAACATGTTTCATATTCCCATTCGTATAACAAGCCTCCATATTTAAGTGGAGACATTTGGGAATATCCTGAGTACACTAAAGAAGTCTTGGTTTACCATGCCTTTATATTCAACTCAAGCGGAGACACTTGGGGATGTCCCTAGTACACTATGAGGTCTTGGTTTACCATACCTCATCATTCATTTAGTTTAAGATGTTGGCATATGATTTCAATGGCCGAAGAATTTCTTTAATATTATAGTTAGTACATTCATTTGTGCTGATAACAAATCTGAAAATAAAAAAAAAAAAAAATTGGCTTACCATATGTTTTTTTAAGAAAAAAGACTTTCAAAAAGTACATTTTTCCTCAAATTTTTTTCATTATTTGCCACGCAACTCTATGCGGAAAATGTGATCACTGATACTAAGTGCCCCAACAAGAATACCAAAGGGCCCTAATGTTTTTCTGTTTTCACATATGTTTAAGGTCTAGTGCATACTTGAAAATACGAAATAAAAAAAAAAATGGTGCCACCGTATTAGTTTTTTCTGAAAATCGTCGAAAAAGGACATTTTTAGAGGGAATTTTCTGTCGTTCACAAGAGAGGCTAGCTTCTCGTGTATTTTAAACTACGTGCCCAATGTGTCACGCAGCAAAACAAAAATGTGTGCGTGAAAGGTGAGACGCATAATTCATCAAGAGCGCGTTCTTAGACAAGTCCTAGCACATCAGAGTTCTAAACGCGATGTTAACGAACGCCTACAAATTCGGTCGCGTAAACACACAGGGGAAAAACTCGCTCATGAATGTTTGCAATGCTAAAATCACAAACGAATGCACACTTGCTCCGCCGTACTCCTTAGAACCAAATCATAATGCCAACACCTTAAAGTCAAAGACATTTTTTGGGAGATATCCCTGATACAGTGGGGAAGCCCTTGGTAACCCAATCCTTTGTTTTTTAACTCCATTGGAGACACTTGGGGATATCCCCAATACATTGGGGAAGTCGTAGGACACCAAGCCTCAGCATTTTCTGCTTACATTTGGTGTTGGATCTCCATGGATTGACCACCTGTAACCTGATTTCACCAAAAGTTTCTACTGCTTGTATGTCCTGCAATCGTTCCACTACAATGCTGCTTGAGGGAGGAGCTTGAATGCAAAACACCGTTTCTGGTAGTCCTGAAAAAGTAAATAACAATTATAGGGGCCATGAGTTAGTCAGAGACTGAAATGGCATTAAAGCAATACAGCACATCTTTTAAAGAGCGCCCCCAATTTTTAAAAATTTTGATATTTTTTGAACAGTTCATGTGGTTAATTGGCTGGAACTACACCTGCAAAGAGAATTCTTAAAAAATGCGTATTATCATAAAATAGCGATTTTTTGTAATTAGAATTGGGATCCCCGATGTACTTAACGGCAGATCAGGACTGCTAAGTTCCTGTCTGTCCATGATGAAATAGCGCCACCCCACCCATCAAAGTACCTCTAATTGACTTGCCTGCTAACCAATAAAAACACCTAATGGATGAGCGTAAACAGGTACATGGCACTATTTCCACTATTTCATATTGGAAGGCCGTTTTTAGCAGCCGTTAATTATATCGGAGATCTCCCGATATTATTTATTCTAATTCACAAAATTCTTTGTTTGCGACACAGGGACTTTTCGAGGCTTAACCATTCACAGGTATGTTTACTAGCCCAGTTTACCAATGCAACCGGTGTTAAAATCTCACAATTTTGAAAAATTAGGGCGCTCTTCCAAACAGAGCCCCAATGGGCTAAGCTCCTTCATAAGAAAAGTGTGTTGGAGCTGATTGTAGGTATGTTTGATTTGTGTGCTGGTTCATGTCCCATGTACTCATATACAGGGCGAGTCCCAAAAAACTTGACCCTGATTGTGTCTGGTCATTTTGATTATTAAATAACATCTAAGATACGTGGTATCATCGGAAACCATATTTCATTACTTTAATTTGCGGCAGAGATAATCCAATCTGATAAGATAGGCCTAGCTACATCTTCTGATCAAGTATTCCGCTTTTACTCCTATCCACGGATTCCCATTTGAATGCACGGGTGGCCACTAAGCAATGACATCCCCAAATTGCTGATAAGGGTATTTATATGTTTTATCAAATAAAGTGGTATCTTAAGGTTGTAAAAGATAGTGATAATGGTCAGTTTTTTTTGAAACACTTTTTGTGGATATTTTGGTCTCAAATATAGACAATACTTAAACCTCAAAAAAGGTTTGCTGTCGTATCTGTTCCTTCATACGTATGATTCATTCAACTCTCCTCCCGAAACTGATACATTTATCAAATTAATTTATTTTTCAAATTATTTTTAGGGTGATGAGGACGTAGACATTTATAGAAGGGCATCAATGACATTGGTACTGGATTTTGTGGGGTTACATAGCGTCACATTTATTCTGCAGTCCAATAAATAGCCCGATTTGCTTCTGGACACTAATTTTCCTCTCTGAACGAAGTTCATTAATAATGTGAATCCGCAAAACAGACTACTTGATTCAAACAACTGTAGCTCGGTCTAATACCTAACCGATGCGAATTATCCTTTGCAGCATTAAAGACAATAAATAGCTTTCAAATATACCACATATGTTAGTCTGTATTTTAAAAATCCAAAATGTCGGACACAAACTGGGTCAGTTTTTTTTACTCACCCTGTAGTTGCCATTTTTTGATGCATACGTGACCTCACCACTCGGTTACCCCCCAAGTTTCATGACCATACAACCATTTGACTTTGGATGACCCCAGATGTCCTTGAAATGACTTTCAATTTTTGGCAACTGAATGTGGACCACACTCACCGAATTTCATTGTCGTATCCTTCCCAACGATAGCAAGTAATCAATTTATCTTCCGTTTGCTTTGGAGATGCATGCTATGCATAAATACATACGCACTATTTACGCTGCATGAAACAACACCACCCACATACAACACACATACCTCTACATACCACATACAGACACAACAACCGTACACACAAACACACACGGAACTGATACAGATTTTGGATTAGTATGGGATCTTCCTGCACTCTAGTGCAGACACACAAAAATACATCGTCCTCTCACACCGCTTGTGTCGTCTGCCGTCGCATTTTGTGAATGAATGCCGAATGACCTTAACCTTGATCTGTGACCTTTGACCATAAACAAATGAAGATTTGCAAGTAAAACTCCATAAACCAAGTTTGTTTCTAATTGAACTCGTCAACTTTTCACATGATGTCCATTTTCACATTTCAGCCTATTTTACAACAACTTGACCTCACAGACCTTGACTTGGTATGACCTTTGCCATCATCAACAATGAGGAATCACATTTTGCACCTATGGCTCAAGTTTGGTTCCAATTGAACTTCAACTTTTCACCTGATGTCCATTTTACATTTTACAGCCTATTTTACACCGTGAACTCACATGCCTTGACCTCGGTATGTGACATTTGACTCATCAACAAAAGGGGGATGCCATGTTGCACCTGACCCAAGTTTGGTTAAATCCTATTCAAAGTATGCGGATATACAAGCAAATGTTAACCCTTTTTCACACAAACAGACATCATCAACAACAACAACAGACATCAAACAGTGGACAAAGTGATCCCTATGGTCTTCCTGCCTTAGGGCAGGCGACACAAAAATGAGGTAGGGCTTTTACTTTTAAAAGTAACTATTTAAAAATAAAAAACACAGACACAAATACAAAGTAGGGTGCAAAGGGGAGGCCATAGGGCACATAAAAGGTGTCAATTTAGGCTTTGAAGTAACAATGATCATGGTAAGGGTTAAGAATATTGAAAGCAAGAACAAGATGAATCTCCGAGGGATCCAAGGCTCCGAATTTGCTCACACCTATCTTCAAATGCGTTCCTCTTTTAAGCAGTGAAATTTCAGTCCCAGGGCCAATGTATTGAAGTGTCATGAAAATCGATCGAATATGTGGATAACCAATTCATGTTGTTAATGCTGACCATTATAAGGTCACACGAGGTTACATGAGGTCATCAACATGGGGTACACTACCCAGGGGCCATTTTATCTAAGTGTCATATAAATTGATCGACATTGTGGATACACCAAGCAATTTTATAATTATGACCATTTTAAGGTCACCATGGATCACAAAGGTCAAATGAGGTCATCAAATGGGGACCACTATCAAAAACACATCTATGGTTTTAAAATCACTAACTGAAGCCTGATTTCCTTCACAATGTTGAGCTGAAACATAGCATTTTCTTTGAGAACTGAAAGGCCCCAAAATACCATTTAGCACCCCTAAAAAAGCGAATGGACTCGACCATGGACCCCAGGTCACACCCTGCGACCATAGCTCTTCCTCATTCCGTTTTGGCCCAGGCCCACACGGACGCACACATCCCATATCATGCTGGGGGGCGGGCCTGGAAGCGGGAAGTCAACATTGCAAAGGAAATCAGGCTTCAGTAGATGATTTATAAAACATAATTGTGTTTTGAATAATCATTACACTGAACTGATGTCC
>JAMKCH010047713.1:0-144405 GCA_023653785.1 Ophioderma brevispina
CTCTCCCGACCGTCGGAGCCCCCCTCCAACCACCCCCGGTGGAAAGAGCTAACCAAAAAAACTCCAGAAAGGGAAGCAGTTGTTGCTAGGCTAGTACATTGCCCCGACGTGTGCGCACTCAGGGGTTGGCCAAATGTTACGTGGGCTATCGTAGGGATTTCGCTAAAATGAGCGTAGTAGAAAATGATAAGGCATTAAGTCAGGCTTGAATGGTTAAGTATACGGAGATTATGTGATATGACTATCCCCCCCCGGGAGAGGGAATCACACATATTTGTCCAAAAATTCGAGCACATGCAACGCATTACATGTTTTAAATGTTCGCAACAAACACTTACACCACAACAAATATAAAAATACACACACATGCAACTTCTACATATCTAATTGTAAGTATGCCAACACTTGAACTTGAACGATCTATCCAGTGGCGGATTTAAGAGTCAGCAGTGTCAGCAGCTGATGACAGTTGCCCCCCTAAAATAGTGATCCTCAGGGCCCCCTCAGACCACCCTTTCAGTCGCACTAAGGCAAAACATTGCGATGCGGACAGCGACGCTAAAGGGCACCACCTTAAGCTGCTGACAGGGATCCTTTCCTTAAATCCGCCATCTATACCGGACCAAAATTGCAATGGTATTTCTATTCTCCAAGTTCCTACCGAGGATAATCCTATTCAGAATTCTGGCTCGAGAAAAGTCTCAGTTCGTGGTTGTTTTTCATTGCGTAAAAAGATCCAGGTCTCGGGAAATCAGCGAATACTTCAAACAGATGGCCGCAATCCATGGAACCGATCAACCCGCCCGGGGGGTTCTTGGATTTTGCTCGGGACATATAAAAAACTCGTTTTTCGAAAAAAGAAGGGACTAGCTGCAAATGCAGTACTACCGCTAGGGGTATCAAATCAAATAATCAAGTTCTAGTCACGCTGGGGGTACAAATTCATTGTGATTGTGGACGGGTTCAATGCATACAAGTAGGAAAAATTACCCTAAACATATCAGCAAAATAACCCTAAGGGTTGTTTGTATTTTTCTTGCAGTAGTACAAGTTTATTTTTCTTGATGGGCCCTGTAATGTGACCCATCTTTTTTCATGTATTGAGAACAGGCTCCGCAAGGGATATAATCTCACCTTCAAATTACCTTCAATCTTCAACCAATTTTTAGTTGTTCTCATAGAATAGGCTACAGCAAAACAATATAAATAATTATGGTAATAATTGCATAATGAAAAATTAATTGTTTACAATATTAATCAAGTTTTTTTTTTTTATTTTGCATTAAAAGGTGAAAGATGTTTATAATACATTTTGGCTGGTATACAAAAGTGGGTACTTTAACCCGGTGTGTAATTTTAACACGGGTTAAAATCCCATAGAGGAACTCATGATGAATTTAACCCAGGTCGTGGGTTAAACTCTGTTTAATCCTGGGTTAAAGTTAACCAACTTTTGTGAATACCGGCCTTCCTTTAGTGTAATTTCAAAAGATACGAGGAGAAAAAGAGAGTATATAACTGGGATTATACTAGTGGAAAAATATATTTATTAAAAAAGCACAGTAAGGATTGGTGTCATATTACTGGTGTTGTACCGTTAGGTGTATATTTTTCACTGAAAACTAGTATTATTAATTTCACCAAAGCTGGTCCAATTAGGGGCCGGGTATATTTTAATTGAAAATTGGTCCCGTTAGAGATCACTTTCAGAACCCCTGGAATGAGCATGGGTGCCCAACGAAAATCCAAGACGCCCCCGGTCCAACTTTCAAATTTAGTCAAACTCTCATCCTTTATTTTTCACACTGGGCAGTCTTGGGCAGTAAAGCTGAACGCATAACGATATATAACGAAAACAACAACAAATACACACCGGAGACCGCCGGAACATGTTGTAATATGCAATATACTTTTACACTTTTACGTGTTCGGACATAGAGTTTTCAAATATTCTACAGTAATGATTGCTCGCCTATCATCGATTGTGGCAGAGGGATTATGATCAAAGGGTGGTTTTTGAATCCCTTCCTTTTGTGCGGGTGAATGGATAAACAGATTAAAATCGGATTGTGGAAGTCGTTGTGGTTCCTTCTTATCTCTTTCTTCCATGATCAAACATCATGATAAAACCATGATAAAACCAAACAATAGTACACAGCTTAAAATACGATACAATCACAGACTGCATGGTCACAGACCTTCCTTTCTTTTCCAAAACACCATAATCTCCTTTCAGCTAACTTGCTCGGCGTGCTTCAATGCTTATATGAAGTACCATACTAGCCAAGGGAGTGAATTTTAACTACAGACTGGGCGATGTATATTAAGCTATAGATGAGGTGACATCAATGTTTACAAACACAAGTTAGCACCTGGTCTATTGACATGTAAGAGGTGCGAAGAATATGCCCATACAGTTACTGCATTCAATCATGGAGGTATAGACTATTTGGCGTAGACCAAACAACCAACTATATAACAAATTTTGTTGTCCCCATCGGGGGGCTAAGGGAAAACCAAGTGTAATTTCATAATAAATGATTAAAATCATATAACTGTCTGTTCCCGCGCATAAAACTGGCACATTTTCTTGAAAATGAATAAAATATCACCTCAATTTCTCTTTCCCAATATCAGTGACCAGTGGATATGTATATACTTCAGCAAACCATTAACTAAAAATATTACAATGGGCCCGGTATGCGGAGCCATTGTTATAGTCAGGTGTTATCACCTACACGATTCGTGTTGAGTAACAAAATACCCGTCCTCTTTCACAATAACTAACCAGTTTATAATATAGGTCGTTGACCCTAAGTTTTAATCTGAAAACGCGTTAAATTGAATAGAAATGTAGTTACGCAATAAGTTACGGATTTAATTCTATTCTGCACAAATTTGTTAGGTCAAAACTTACCCCGCAACATCTGTCATGATGTTTGTTTGTCTTTCTTTATTCCTTTTCGAATAAATGATGAAAAATGGTCAAGTTAATTGGACACGCACTATAGAAGGCTCAAGATTTCTTATATGTGAATGAGGATAAGTCAGTTAGTGTTTCGTCCATTAAATCTTCGTCTAAATCGTAACGGACCTGAATCTTTTCAACGGCGAGACAATATAACAATGGTCCTTCCCTCCCAGATTAAGGAAATCTGAAGTGTTTTTCATACCACATACTGGTCCGTAATGATTATCCTTTAGCTCCATTGTTTTGTGAAGTCTAGGTACTATTGGTCACTGATACTGGGGGAATAAATTGAAGTGACATTTATTCATTTCCAAGAACATGTGCAGTTTTATTTGCGGAACAGAACGTTATATGATTTTAATAATTTATTATGGATTACCACTGGTTTCCCCTTAGCCCCCTCGATGGGGACAACAAACAACAGCAATAGAAGGACATGTCCCAGAGTCCTACAATGGAGCGATTCAGTTTTTGTTGAACGCTTTGGTGAACTCCCGCCACGATGCCGACTAATTTCCCAGATGTTATATTCTAAAAGCGATCATAGAGCAGGCACGAAAAAGCAACGTGGAACCAGACGATGTTTAGTCACGTGACTTATCTGTTTTGTCCGGTGTTTGGGTTACTTCCCCACCAATGAACAACGCTATGAATGCACCTGTCAGGTTTCCCAGCATTTCAAGAAACAAAATTCCCTGAATTTTTTCCCTGATGCAGTCTCAATTCCATTATAATTTATTTCACTCATAAATTGCCTTGTGCCCATTCCGAACCGCCAGGGCCAAGGTAAAAAAAGGGTCAAAACAAAGAAAGCCCATAAGTCCCCCCCCCCCCCCCCCCCGGTATTCTCAAACGATTTTAAGCTCTAATAACTGGTTAACTCGCAATTTAAAACCGCCCGCTAAAAAAAACGCAATTCTCAAAGCATGGTTAACTTTAAAACGCTGTTTTAATTTTAGCCGACATCGTTAAACATGTCTAAAACCGTGTTAAACTTAGACTTGTCCCTGGGGAGTTTAAGGCGTGGTTAACTTCACGCTTTCATCAAATGCCTGATAATTTTCAGCTCTATGTGAAATTCGTGGTTAGACCAGTTGTCTCCCTTTAATTTTCCTCTTTTATATCTTTCTTTCTTTTCCGATCCTCAATTGATTTCTTCTCGTCCATTTTTTTTCCTTTGCTTCTATTGTTATGCTCGTGTGTATCTGTTTAGTATGAATAATAGCAAGTGCGGCACAGCGACATACAACAGTTTTAATAGGCCAGGGTTTTGTCTCTATCACTGAACAATTCTAAAGCTTCCTTTTTGAATGACCCGTGGGCTTCCGCATATCAATTTACAACTACGGACGGCATTATCTGACCTTAATAAGTGTTTCACGGAAGAAATGCCACGTAAATTAAAGGCGAAGATAGTCATCAGGTTCAGTGGATATATTTACGACGGACGGCGTTTAAATACCGTGTTTAGCTAACTACTTGTTAAATATTTAACCTGCGAATTTTTTTTTAACGTACGTTTAGCTAACCATTGTTTAGGCCTAACCACCGTTATTTTAAACATCGGTGAGAATACCGCCCTAAGAGTCTGATTGACTGCTTAAAACGGATGTAAATTTAGCACCTATGCTAAACATTCAGTTTTAACCATTTCTTTGACTAACAGGGTTTTCTGTCTCTTACTGTGAGATAAATCAGTCACACATACGTTAGCGTTTGTATTCAAACCTTAAAACGGATGTAAATTAACACTATGCTAAACGATCCATTTAAACCATTTCTTGACTAACAGTTATGTCTCCTACTGTTAGATAGTAATGGGTTACCTGTTGCGAAATCGGTCACAAATAACGTTAGGCGTTGTATTCAAACATTTAAAACGCATATAAAACGTGGCACTTTTTTTATAAACAAATTTGAAAACCGTTGATAACTAACAGTCTGTCTCCTTACTGTTAGATATTAAATTGGTTATCCGTTGTGAAATGGTTTATATTACGAAAGCGTTGTATCAAACACTTAAAATACATGTTAATTAAGCACTTCTTGTTAAACCAATCGTTTTTATCGCTTATTAGCAAACAGTTTTTGTATCTTGAATAATGTTTATCGGTTTGTGAATATGTCAAAATAAGTTAGCGTTTGCAGACAAACACCAGAAATCTGCGATACTACAACAGTATACAAGCACTATTTTCAGAAACATTGGTTTAAATCGTTTGAATACAAGCGCATACACATGTGGTCAACCGTTGTAGAAATTTAGAGGTAATCGTCTTTAATAGTGCGGGTGGGTTTATACTTCATAGACAGACTTCGGCCAATACTAGCGTTTAACATTCTTTGGTTGGTACCATATGCATTCACATAGTATTCACATAGTATTAGTTCTGTCTCTTACCGTTAGATATTAAATGGGTTATCCGTTGTGAAATTGGTTATAATACGAAAGCGTTGTATCAAACACTTTTAAAATACATGTAAATTACACTGTCTTGTAAACAACCATTTTCCGTTTATTTATCAACAGTTTTTGGTCTCTGTGAATGGTTTATCCGTTGTGAAATAGGTCAAAATAAGTTGGCGTTTGCAGACAAACACCAGAACCGCTGCTACTAACAGTACACAAGCACTATTTTTTTCAAAACAGAGAGTTGTTTTAAATCGTTTGAATACGCGCATGGCGTAACAGGGCTGCCCGCTCTGAGGGGCATTTCCCAGTCTTGTGGAATTTTCCCTCTCAGGGGGTCCAAAAGGCCAATTTTTTTCCCGGTCAAGGGTGTAAAAAGGGCTGATTTAAGCATGATTTTTGTCATTTTTTCCGCGGCCAAAGTTGTCAGGGTGGACAACATTGGCATTCCCCACCCCCCCCCCCCGCCTGTTACGCCGTACAAGCGATACGAATGAAGTCAAACCGTTTGTAAAATTTAGAGTGGTAAATTCTTTTTTTTTAATAATGCGGCCACCACTAACGTTTAACATTCGTTGTGTACCAGATGCATTCACATAAGTATTACTTTACGCGCCGCGTGAAACATGTCTCGGAATGATACCGTCGCGTGCCGACGTCCTTCTGTTGAAGTTATTATAAAGTCCATGCCCGTATTTTGTATGAAATATGAATATGAACCTCTGTGCTCTTTGAAAAATAGTCCTTTCGTAAATTTCTTTTTCGTAAAAGCACAGTGGTCTCGATTACTATGGCTCTTCATCGATGTATTTTGTGAAATGTGCCACGTCTTACTTTGTTATTGGAGCAATTTCTAGTTTTGTGCATTACTGTTTAGTCATAACTTCGTATTTTCAGATCGGAACAAAAGGTTGCTGTCAAAGTGTGCTGGCTGTGTGACTCCGAGCTATCGTAGATTCATCCCATCGTGTCACCTCTAGTACTTTTCCGAAGGTACGGGCATTTGAATGAGGGGACGGTTCTTGGATGGAAATTAATTCCACGCGAAATCTATATGAGACATTCCGTCGGTCGCAGAGAAAAAACAATTTTTTAGCTACATTAACTCCCATAATATTCTGACTAATCGTATTTGCTTTAATATATTCATGTAACGGTTAGTGAATCGGCTTTGTAAAACGCCGGAATCGCCTAAATCGCCTACTTCGCTTAAATTTTTCCTGTGGTTGAATGTATTTCTCACACTATTTAGTTGAATCTGTAGAACCAACAATAACTAAAACCAAATATTTTGAATTCAAAATTTTGGTGTGTTTGTCCCAAAAATTCGGGTTGAATTTTGTGAACTAACGCATAGCAAAATGTCGTGACTATTTGATAAACACGAATTCTCCTAACTTCACTTTCGTGGGCAGAAACTCAATCATGTCTCGTTCCCAGCCTGCACTGCGTCATCTCATTTATATAGCTTGATTGATCTCTAGCACAGAAATGTTTTATGAATGGCGGGGATGAATGGGCGGTGTGGGCCTATTAATCGCTGGGTAATGGCGGCAATTTGAGACGATGAGGGGTCCAGACAGCTTGTTAAGTGTGAAACCAAGACAAAATATACACATGCATACAAAGCATAATGGTACAAGTCTGTATTCGCCACCATCACCAGTGATGTCATAGTTTCACCAGTTAGGCCTAACCAACATACAGTCACATCATATGGCTACTGGGCTTTATGCGGTGGTACAGTATATTTGTCCGCGGACTCATAGTCCGTGAACAAGGTGACAATTAAATAAGCCATCGATTCAGTTGGCTCTTAACGCAACATTAGATTTTCATCACCGCTTTATTCCGTTAATCGTCTATGGAGCCCCGCTGTGGCTCCCGCCGGACTATTCTGCTTTCACACCGGCTTTAGTCCCGTTAACCACTTATTCCGTCATTGAGTTAGGGGGGGTCAAATGACGTACGGGTGGCCACAATTTTTTTGCACACGAGGGAATTGTTGTTGTGAAGACTGAGCCTAATTGAGTGATCAGAGCTGACTCAGTCATAATACTATTAGATTCTCGTCTCATAAATGGGTCTGCCTCTCACTGCCCTAATAAGGGTGGGTTCGGGTAATGTCAATGAAACAGTTCCCGTAGGATTTTGGTGCCTAAGTTGATTTTCTTGCTGTTTTCATTCATTAGGGACCAGACAGTCAGAAATTGATGGGTGCAAATTTTCGGGACCTGCTGCCCCTTCCTCACATGGGAATTGTTTACTACAGGGAAAAAAAAATTAAAACGAGTCAAATTGTGTTTTGATGTACATTACATGTTCGTCTCCTTGTAAGGATTAGAAAAAGTACTATTTTGCCTAGGTTCAGACCTTTAGTTAAAGCGCTATGGCCCCATAAGGGTGCAAGGTCACCTGGGTAAATTTACCCAATGCTACAGATTTTTTTTTAAACTGTGAAAGTTGGTTTGTATTGTCTCGCAGGATCCAAAATGTATTATTTTACGTGTGTGATCTGGTTGGCTAATTACATAGCAAAAATGTCGCAAGGGTCTACGTGGTCCTATGGGTGGTCACCAAGACTTTCCCTGGATGTCGGCAATGGTGGATATCAAAAGATCAATAAATGCATTTTGGGTTTCAGTATGACACAAGGAATCATTTGACAAAAACCACTTCAACAACATCGGAGCCTTTCACCCCGGGTGACCTTGAACCATTAGGGGAGCTATACCGCGTTAACTAAAGGTTGGAACCTAGCCAATATTACTTTTTCTAATCCTTATATGAGAATAACGAACGCTTTAGTGTACATAAAACACAATTTGACTCGATTTTAAATTTTCACCTCCCTGTACTAACATTTTCCCCCTTGACGACGGGGGCATCAGTAGGAACATTTGCACCCATCTTTCCTTACGTTTTTAGGTCCTATTGAAACCCAACCAGCAACAAAATCATTTTAGCATGAAATCCTACGGGAATAACACCAACCCACACAAATAGCTTTTATCTTTTGGTTGATTTTAGTAAATTACTAAAATCACTTTTTATTCAATTAGAAAAGACACAATTCCGCCATGGTAATCCTGTGCAGTCTTCATATTCACACCACCATGATGCTGCGTGTATCGGCGGATTATTTACTTACCTAGGGATCCTGTTTTCGCTCCAGTGAAGCAATCCATAAATGGAGGTAGGGAGAATTAGCGAAGTAAGCGATTTAGGCGATTCGCGTTTTACAACGCCGAGTTAATGTTGCTTAACTTTTTGAGGCTTGAGCGCTCAAAAAATCTTTGTACTACATGTACTTCAGTATCCTTAAGGCGAGGATTATCTTAGGTTGTTCAGGAAGCAGGTGAATCGAGCCACATATTCTTGCCTCCTCTCCCACTATCGGACGCTGTCCAAAACTTTGCCTGCGGTGACACTAATGGGTTTGAATCCTACTATAGTCTCCGCTATCAAAGAGACAGATGCTGACAACACTCCTCCCCCAGAGAATGTTTATTGGCCCCATGAGTTGAGTTCATAAACAACACCTGTCCGGTGACATTAGTCGTGTAATTCAGCAGTTCCTTACATCTGTAACTTCTGGCGTGCGGCGGTTTTGTCTCATAAATTCTTGCCGAATACTGTCAGAGTGTTGTCCATTCTCCCTCGACTGCCAATTTCGTTTTGCTCGGTGCTCGTGTGGTAGACTACAAAATAAGTAGCGTTCGTGTTTTTTTCTTGCGATAGGGACCACCCCTGCCGTATCTGGTATTATGCTTCTCCAGCTAATGAATTGTATTTCCTAAACTAATTCATTTAAAACTTTGTGTTCTTATAAAGAATAGGTTTTCACGCACACGTTTTTTTTAACTTCAAGAGGCTACTTTTTTTAAGTTTCTTAGCCTTCTTTATTTAAAAATTTACTTCCTACTTTTGAAATAATATTTTGTTCTAGCCAAGAGGGAAAGATTATGGTTGTAACTTCTTGCTTCCGCCGAGGTAATCACGTCATGTAAGAACCTACATATTTGTCTCCAGAACTCTGTAACGCTAGATGTGCTTTCTTCCGTAAGCATGACTTGGTGTTAAAGTAAGTCTAGTACAAGACGTCTTCTAGAACGTCTTTTATCTATCATGAATTTTTTACTTGATTGGTTAACACATCCCGAGAAATATCAGAGTTTTGGACTATCAAGTACAAAAGAAAGTAGTTGGTAAAATATGGGTAGGAAATAATAAAGCACGGCCCTTTAATTTGAATGCATGTAGGGAAAGATTATTTTTTACTGGAGTAGAAATGAAAACTAAAAAACTTTTGAAATTGTCTGCTGTTCTAATCGGCCATATAGAGAAGTATGATTTGATTCTCTGCTGTGAACGACGGAAAATATTGAATTGTCTTTTAATTTACTTACAAAGCGGTGTCTTCGGCTTATTTACTCAGGTGTATTTGTAAACATCCTAAATATGAAAAACGCTTTCGAGAAGAATGAGTGCGCCTTTTTTCTGGATATATTTTAGTCGTCCTGGAGCCCAGAGAGTTTACTCAGCTGAAAAGACAAAACAAGTCTGGGTATCTGATATTATTATATATATCACTTTATTATTCAAACATAAACATTCAAAGTAGTCAAACAATAACGGCGAACAATAAACCCAGGACAGGCCCCATTACTGGCCATGCAGGGCACACAATACATAACATATATAAAAACACATACAGTAGTTACAAATATTAACAATTTAAGAACCAGACAGGTTAAGTATGGAGCAAATTGCACTGATCCCAGGACCTTTCCTCTTTAGCATGATAAATAACAAAGGAGCAATAATGAAAATTTGATCGCGGAAATCCTTGAAAGGCTCGGCACGAGTTAAGGAGAAAAAAAAAAACCCAAAAAACAACCCGTGCCGTGAGAATGACTTTTCAATCTGAGAATATATCATGAGGAATGAAACCTCTGCACCAATTTCAAGAGCAACAAGAGACCTGAAAAATCATTTTTTGAATATCAGAAATAGAGAGGCATACTTTGACCTCTAACTGGTGAGCCCTGTCAATACCATGCTCAAAGAGGAACGTTCAATTTCAAAATAAGGAGTTTCTTACGGTCTTCCAGAATATTAAACCAGGTCAGGAATGAGGTTGGTTGTGAGCATATAGTAGGAATTGTGGTGCCACCGGCGAAGCCAGCTTGCCAGGAATATCATGAAAAATGTTGCATTTCATCAACAGAACCCGATCTCGAGCGATGGAAACCATAATATTTTAATACACTGCTGTGACGGTACGTATAGCGCCCTTGTCAAGAAAAACAGTGCAATTGTTTAGAACATTGTTAGGGTCTCTTTGTTACAACATGTGGATACATTTTATTAGAAATGGCCGTGCCCTCCCCACCTGGCAAAGATAACTCTATTGTTAAGACTAACGCTAAGTGCGTTCACTAAAAATTTACAAACTCTCGATGGGAGGTTAAAACTTATACTTCTCCACCGTGGCCTATTTAGAGAGCAAGTCATAAATTACCTTGAACTGCAAGAGAACGTACGTGATTGTGCAGAATTCTGAGATTGACTTAGACAAAATGTTCTTTGGCAGATGTTTTGACAAGAGAGTTTCTTAGATTGCGCTACGACAACTTTTAAAAATGTTATCACATTGGCCAATCACTGATTTCTTTCTAGTCCATAGTCACGCTCTCTATCCAATCTAGAGTCGATGAAGTAGTTAACATATTCATCACTTGTTATTTCTCAATGGAAAGAGAGTGCCACGTTACCCGAGGTAAAGATCACAAATGGAACGATATTAAAAGCCCGTGGTGCATGAAAATAAAAGCAAGGTTGCCCTCGTCTTGGAATCCCAAACCATTCTTCAAGTAACGATTGGAAATACCGTCCAGCGCTTAGAGGTGGGTAGAGCAGAGATCATTGGCTGTCAAATGATTCGAAGAGATGTAATAAATTCTTAATATAAACTTTAATCGTAAATTCCCAGCAAATGAGAGAAGATGAATCGATATTTTTCCAGGCGGAAATCAATTTTTTCTCTAAGGTAAGCAAATACATCGAAGACCGATTCCGAATGTAAATAAGAGAAACCAAGTAACTTGTGTGGTTCCTTTTTCAACTGTGGGAACCTCGTCACCCGCTATATCATATATATAAGAGGACAGTGGGGGATCACAGACCCATAGAGATAACGACCTACATTTGGTGGGCTTCAATTTGAGAGACATTGAAGCAGAATTTTTGGTAATGCATGGATAAGCCGCTGGTGGCGTTTTCTTGTCCTATTAATGAGACAAAAATCAATCGGCAAACGGGGTGGTGATGATTTAGTATCCATTCGGTCGTAACCAAAATTACAATTGGCGACGATGGTCCCTGACAATCGGATCAAAACAGAGGATGAAAATCAACGGGGGAAAGGGATCGCCCTGGAAAATACCTTTCTTTAAGCGAAATTGATTAGAAATCCCGTTCTTAGTGTATAGTGGATACTTACCAGATGAGGATGAGTATAGTTCCTGATATACAATTCCATACAAGCAGGGATTCAAATCTTTTCATTGTATGGTATATAGTTCATGTTGAACACTACCAATGCGTCTTCCAAGTCGAACCATGTGATATGAACTGTCTTGGAATTAGCTTTAGCATGGCTTAAAATTTCATGCACTGTTAATGTGTTATGATAATATGGGACAAAGATTCAATATCCATATTGCTGTCGAGTCACATCCTGTTCAAACGAAAAATACGGGGTAAAAAGGTTTTTGTATAGGGTCAAACTCTTTTTAAATGGTTTCAATCATGTTGTTTACTCGTCCTTGGACCTCGACCATGAAAGCAATAACATCACATTCTTGTGAAGAGTGCCCCCCAAGTTTTAAAATGAGATTTTTGCACGCTTGCATTGGCAATTGGTGAGTAAACCATACCTGTGTATGGTAAACCACGAACTTCTCTATGTGTCGCATAAGGTGAATTCTGTAGTCGAATAATATCGGATCCCGAAATAATCCATACGGCCGCTGTGAAAACGTCTTCCAATCTGAAATGCCGGTGTTGTAGGAGATATGGTCCTCCGGACTCATAGTCCACCTTAAGGTGAAAATAGGGCACTCTCGATTCAGTTGACTCTTCACGCAACATTAGTTTCACGCTTTATATTCAGTTATCGTCTATGGAGCCGGACTATGGTTCCAGGCGGACCATCTTTCCTTCTACAACCGGTGTGAAAGTACTCATAGTCCGGCAGGTATCATAGCTAGTCCGGGCTCCATAGACGCAACGAATAAAGCTTTAAACTAATGTTGCGTGAAGAGTCAACTTAACTGAATCGATTGCCTATTGTTCACCATTGTTTCCGGACGTGCGTCCCTTGAATGCAGAAAGCGTTTGATGTTGTGTATCCCCCATCACTTATGATGAAGTTAATGTTACTGAATTGAATCCCACAGTTTGGAATGTAATAAATAATTGGTATTCCAACTAATCACAGCCAGTGAGATGGAAAGGCGGACCGCCTCGTGTATACAGCCTTGACTGGGGTTGTTTCGCCAGGGTGGTGTGTTCTCAGCAGAAAACTACAAGTCATCATTAATCCACCTTTTGCTATCTATAGAGAGATCTACAACTGGTTCAAAATTAGGCACTCATCTGGAATGTGGTAAAAAACAGTTGAAAATTCTGCCGCTATTATGAATTCCCGTTAGATACCATCATCTAAAGTCTCTGTGGTCTTGGAAAAGTGCATCATGTGTGCTAACTGCTGACCCAAGTACACACAAGGGATATTCAAAAGCTACAGTTAAGTCAGAATACTAACAGGTACATATACCTACAGCACGAGCAAAATTCCAATCAATACAGTTGATGGAACATGTAAATTATGCAATTCATGGTATTGAAATCCGTGAGCTTTTCTTGGTTACCTGTCGAGCTTTAGAGGTACATCGTACTCCTTTCATTACACAATACATAATGGCTATACTTACTACCATGATGAGACAGTATGGAAGAAACTCAATTTCAACCTCCTTCCTATCTACCCCAGTCATCATTGATGGGCCTCATCTCCCAAAGGCATGGCTTTCCTGCCTTTGATCCCTTAACCTTGAACCAATTACTAAAATATGGCTTTAATCTTTCATACCGCTAGACTCCGCCTGAATTTAATCAACTTGTGCATAACATCATCAGGCTAATCATATCATTACTGACCATTACACTCATGCTAATTATGTCCATTTATTTGCCAATATTGACAACCACTTTGTCAATTGTCTATTGTGACATTGAAACTCATGCCAATTGTGTTTTTTTTTTTTACTTGAACTTGCCAACGTGCCAATTAATGCCAATTGTGAGATGGTGTTTCTACTATTAATGACACTCAGCTTATATATTACGGTCTTCGACGGGTGCTTTCTATAAACAGAATGAATCGTCTGTTGCTACACTACTACTTTATCTCCTGCCACACCTTCTTAGCTTTATCGCCATCCTTTTCTGTCTACGCATACCCAATCATCAGATCTGCTTAGGAGTAGGTTATGGTCTTGATTTCTTGTCAAAAATGTTTTCCCACCCTCCTAACCCCCTCTCCAATACAGAGATTATGGTGGAACCATTTTCCTTTTTTGTGGGTAGTCTGCAAGAATACGAAGGCACATGGGGATTATTCTGGTCGTATTTGCGTGTGATTGTGTGTTGTGTGTGTGTGTGTTTAATGTATTGTGGTCCAAATTGTTTTAACCATTGCAATATTGCATGCCGTATGAGGTTCCATTAGGGCTACGATGATGTAACCTTGGTGGACGAGGGGGCTGTTTTGGGGTGACATTTGGTTGCCCGCATGGTACCTTGGAGAACCTCATGTGACCTTTGGTCGGTCAACATGTTAACACTTTCCCGCAAGGTTTGTGTGCAATATTTATATCTGGAGAGTTTTAAGGTGTATGAATGGGTGAGTGGCTGGGAGGTGCATGGTGTGGTGTTGGGTGTTGGGGTGGGTTAAGGGGGGTTTGGGGAGGGGCAGGGGTGTTCTGTTGGGGAGGGGGAAGGGTGTTGTTTGGGGGAGCTGGCAGGTTGGGGGGTTGAAGCCGATGGAAAGGTGGGGTGTTTGGGTATGGGCCGGGCAGGGTTTTGGAAGGGTGAAGTGGGGTGGTTGGAGAGGGAGAATGGGTGGGGTGTTGGGGGAAGGTGTGTGGTTTTTGGTGAGGGGGAAGGGTGGGGTGTTGGGGCGGAGGGCCCGGTGGGGGTTAGTGGCCGTTGGGCATCGGGGAGGTCGGGGTGGGGTGCATCTGGGAGGCGTGGGGTGCGATTGGGGAGGTGGAGGGGGTGGTGTTGCACCTCGGGGGAGTGGTCGTGTGGTGTGCGTCAGTGTGGCGGGGTAGTGGTGCGTCGGGGAGGGGCCCGTGTGACCTCATGTGACCGTGGTGACCTCGTGTGCACCCATGCGACCGTATGTGACCTCGTAACCTCAATGTGACCTTGGTGATCTTATGTCACCTTTGGCCTCATTCACAATCGGTGTGTCCCGTATGAGTGGTCGTGGTAGGGTGCGATGGGGAGATGGGTGCTCCAGGGAGGGGGGCAGGGTGGGGGTGCGATGGGGGTGTCGGGTAGGGTGCATCGAGTAGGGTGCATCGGGAGGGTTGCATTTGGGGCAAGTTGGTGGTGACCTCCTGTGACCTTGGTGACCTCAGTGACCTTTGTGACCCCGTGTGACCCATGTGACCCCTTGTTACCCCATGTGACCCCTTTGTGACCCCATCTGATCTCGGTGACCTCTGTGACCCGTGTGTAACCTTTGTGACCCCGTGTTACCTTTGTGTGAACCTATGTACCTCTTGACCCATAGTGACCTGTGACGCGTGATGACAAACCATGTACCTTTGTGGCCCCATTGACCCTTGTGACATCATGTCACCTTTGACCTCCATTCCCAAACCAATGGATTTTTATAAATTTTATGCCAAGGACAGATCATTGATTTAAATATTTATTTTGACATCCTTGGCAACTAATTGGAGGCTGCGTTCATGGCAACTTTATCTTTACCGATACTTTTGGAGCCGCCAAAGTAACTGGCAGAAGGTATTTAACTTCGTTCAGGCAATCTTAGAGGTATTTATCTTTGTGCAACCAGTTTTTTTTTTTCAGGCTAATTGCATTAATTAAATTATTAATTTTGTTGTATAGCGAGCTGAGAGATCCCTGACTTCAGGCCAGCAGATTTGTGCTAATTTCCAATAATTGTTTTAGGCAGTTCTTGAGGTGTGTTGACTTTAGAATACCCTTTACCTCAGTTTTGACTGACAACCTTTACCACTGTGATCTCTAGCCTGAATGCAAGCAAGCAGCCAGGCTTAATAATGTCCAGCCGACTCTTGTGACAAATGATACTCTGGTGATGTTACATTTTTAAATAGCGCGATATAATGCCTTCATGTAATATGTAATAATTTGCTTTTACAAGTAAAATTAAATAACTACCGGAAATTGTCCTTCATTCCAAGGGCATGCAATCTAGTTTACATATATGGCTCGCTATACTTTTACACTTTACATTGTGGCTTTACAGAACTAGTCTAGTTATGGAAAACTGGTCCGTAATTTTAATGCATTCTTGGGGATTTTGCATGTTGGCTTTGCAGGTGACTCAATACAAACACTGTTTTAACAAATTTTCTTAAAAACATCGGTTTAAAGCAATATTAGCACATTTTTTTGAAGAGCGCACCCAATTTTTCAAAAAAATTGAGATTTTTACACGGTTGCATTGGTAACTGGCTAGTAAACCATACCTGTGAATGGTTAAGCTCGAAAATGTCTGTGTCTCACAAACGAAGGAATTTTGTAATAAGAATAATTATTATCGGGATCCACGATAATAATTCAACGGCTGCTGGAAACGGCCTTCCAATGTGAAATAGCCGGGAAATAGCGCCATGTACGTGTCTACGCTCATCCATTAGTTGTTTTTTTGGTTCAGGCAAGTCAAGTTAGAGGTTATCTTCTCGAGGTGGCACTATTTCATCATAAACGTAGCATTTCCAGCTCTGTCGTTAAGTCCAATCTATGGCCTACGCATGATATGTGACGCATTTGCAAAATCTTTGTCTTTTCCCATTCTTTCGTCTGTGGATAATCATAACAACTACCAACCCTACAACAGACCTGGTCTTGGGCAAATGCAAGTTGCTCATTCAATAGCTTCACCTCATATCATATCATATCAAACTTTATGTGAGAGCTTAAGTGAGACTTAAGTGAGAGCTTTTTCAGACCGCAGTGGAATTTTGTTGCATCCAACTGAAAATTTGAAGGGTACACCAGCGTACCCAGCCTGGGTGCTGAGGCAGCGCGGGAGGCGCGCGAATACCCCGTGGGTTTACAAAAAAGTATACAAAATCAGCCTATTTTTATTCATCGGAGGCCCTTGGCACCGGCCTGGTTACGCCCCTGGGGTAGATACACCATTTAAATTATACTAGATTCTAGTATAATTAAGATGGTGTATCTACCCATCAATTTTTCTGTTGGATGCAACAAAGTAGTAGCAATGCTACTGGCCCAAATACGGCCAATGATTGTGCGAATGATAAAACACGTTATAAAGAACATTTTGAAAACTATTTTTATTGTCCATCCTAGCCATTACAACAAAGTCGTATCTACGCAGATACCACTTTCTTGCACTCTCAACCATTTCAAGTTAGAATACAACAAAGAAGTATCTACTCAATACTCTTAATTAGAATTAATTAGCCTTAACTACTCCACAATAAAATGAAATATAGCTTACACCATGTATATATACACTATTTCATAAATCGTTTAGGGGGGCAAGGGCTTGACACCAACTCAGGACCCTTCCCTCCTCCATTGCCCTCCCCCTCCCCCCAAAAAAAATAATGATTGTGAATGTCTTATGTAGAAAGTTGTCACCCCCTCATTTGAGAAATCTACTTACAACACTTCACAAGTGGATATCTATTCTGTTATATATAAAGTACATACCGGTGGTGTTATGAATCACACCGTCCATGTGATGAAGTGTCCTAGCTCATTTTATGTAGTCCCTAAATCGATCCTCGAAGTTGCTTCCTGGATATTTATTTATTTGGATTTCTACTTTTCTAACAGCGACACTCACCTAATTGAAGGTGCATCCAACAGAAACAAAATTACATAAAACAAATAACAGCAGAATAGGGCCCTTGCACAGAGCTAAATTATGTTGAATGGACTTTTTGTTTGTCCTCCAGATCAACCAAGCATGAGAAGAATACAATACATGCACCTGGTTCACCTGAACATTTCAGTTATTTCTGCAGGTGATTCCTTTGTATTCTCTGCATGCTTGGGTTGTTCTGGAGGCAGGTCTGGCCAAGATAACCTATTGACCTGCCGTGCAAGCGCCCTATAGTAAAGATATATAAAACAGAATGAAATTCAATTAAAGGTAAAATAAAAACAAAATTGCTACCCAAGTTGGCTTGAAAACGGTCATACTTCCACCACACATACGCACGCGAACACTCACGCAAACACTTTTGCTCGCACATACACGCGCACGCACGCAAACACACACACACACAGACACAATTAAATAAACACAGCAATGTAGGTCTACACTAAAATCAGATACTCCGGGACAGAATCCCCGGAGAGCTCAAACCCTCGGTAGCTCCATTGTGTCCCCGACAACATAAGCAGTGCAGCATATCAGCTAGTATGATGAAAAACAAACACGTGTTGCACACCAAACAGCCACCCGCACCAAGTAGCCATTGCATGTATGTTCCCCATTCCGTGTAATATCTTTACCGCTTCATGTAGTGTTACGGAATAAAGCTCATGCACACAAGAGCCACCGGGCACCGATAGCTATATCGGGAATATTACATACGCCTGGGCGCGAGCAAACATCTGTTGCTACATAGATATACTTTGTGGTTGAATAAACAAATTTTAACTACGGTACCAACAGTACAAGATAGTTCTAGGACGGTAAAATGACAGATTGGGTTATCTACCCATGTGTCAATTGGTGTGCCAATGTTGCAGTTCGACAGTCCTCACGTTTTCTGGGACCGTCCATGCATTAGTCAATCATACGTCACGGTGCGGACGACTTTCGCCACGCCATAAGGGTCAAAACGTATTGCCACAACGCGTTGTGGAAATTTTCAAACGCGTTGCCGAAATTTTACAATGCATTGCGGTGTCGGTCAATCAGAATGATGAATTTCTGTGCCATATTTAAAAAAATAGACCCACAACGCGTTGTTAAGTATCTAGTAACGCGTGGTGGGATCTCACAACGCGTTGGGAGTCTTTACAACGTGTTGTGAGCTTCACAACGTGTTGTTAATGTCTGCAACGCGTGTGTGGAAGGGAATTCCACAACGGTATAATATGCCGAAATTTCACAACACGTTGCGGTGTCCAGCTGTGAACGTATGTACCCACACGCGTTGCGAAAGTATCTAGCAACCACGATGTGGAATCTCACAAACGCGGTGGAATCGTCACAACGCGTTTCGGGTTCTACAACGCATTGCAGGTTCACGCAAGTTGCAGATACTCTTTCAACGCGTTGCGTTGTGGGTACAAAATTCGTCGTCTAATTAGCCGATACCCTGGGCCGAACCGCAAGGCGTGTGAAAATTCGGTAACACGTTGTACAATTTCACAAAGTTTAAATTTCTCACAAAGCGTTGCGGCAATGCGTAGTGACCCTTTTACCTAGTGGAGCGGAAGTGTGTTGGGGCCACATCTGCTGTCACAGGAAGTTGTATACGAAAATGTTCCTTGAAGTCTTAAGAATACAATCTGGGTGGGCCATTTTGCAGACCTGGATGTTAAAGTGACCTTTGACACCAGGCAAAAGTCAACCCTCTTTTCAATTTATTCAGAAAAATGACAAATGTCTAAAACCTACTGAAAATTGTGAGCATAAACACATCTTTTATGAACTATACAATTGACACTTGTACATGTCATGGGGGTAAAATAACTTCAAAAATAATTCAGACAATTTGAAGATCAAGTTAAGCCTAAAAAACCAACACCCCCACCCTTATCCATAGATCCCAACCACAATTTTACATCACACCCACATTTGATACTCTGGAAAAAAATGGACCTGACTGATTGACAATTTTTGCCAAAAAAGAAATTTTTGCATGGGATTTTTAAAAAAAAGGTTAATTGATATTAAAAGTTATCAATGTATTGAGATGAATGTTAGGATTAAAAAAAGGAAATTACAGACCATCTGTGACCTAAGGATTTGACTATGACCCCTGAACACAACAGGGCCCTGCATTAAATGGACGTTGAGTGATTGTCAATTTTTGACGAAAAATTGTCATTTTTATCATTTTAATCAAAGTCTTCTATGAAAACCAGTTTTATTACTACTCATATTATTGGTTTACAAATAGCAATTTATTTTGGTGTAGTTGTAGATTCATCAGGTAGGCAGTTACCATGGCAACCACAATTTAAACCTTATTCTAAGCATTTGTGCAGTCAATAGGCTAAAAAATGGGTGGAAAGTGCAGTTGCAAATGGTAACTGCCCCACTTGAGAATTCCACAACTGGCAATAAATTAAAAGTTCTGGTTATTCCAACAACATCAGTTGTAAAAGAATGTTTATAATGCAAACAATGATCAAAAATTATGAAAACGTTGCAAATTTTGGCCAAAAATGGAGAAAATGACCAAAATTGTGCCTTTTCTGTCAGCCAGCAAGTTTCTAGACATCGTAAGTCAAAAACCGTTGGTCACAGAGAAGTTTTGTGACAGAAAATGGGGTGTGGGTGTCTGTTGGTGAGGGTAAGGTTGCTACTTCTTTGCTTAAATCAGTGGTCATACAGCAGAGAATTATTTCCTAGGTTCTTTTGAACATGAATTACACAAGTGTTTGTTGTATAATTAAAATAGGAGGGGTTTCTTTAGTAGTTTTCAAGAAAAGAATTTTGCCTTAAATTTCACATTTGGTGAAAAGAGGTTTTGACCTTTGTCATTTCTGTGGGTCAAAGGTCACTTTAACATCCACATCTGCAAGATGGCTCACCCAGATTTCATTCCACAGACTTTCAGGAACATTTTGGTATATGAATTGTTGTGACAGCAGAGGTGTCCCAAAAACCCATAAAATCAGGCCTTTGCTCCCTAGGTATTTGGCGTGCGATAGACGACAATCTTTGCCCCAAGTATGCCCTTTCGCAACGACTAGCTGTACCATGGTGAATGGAGAAGGGTGTTCTTGGATATAGGTAGGGTACTCATGCTCATGTTACCGTCCCAGAAGCATCCGTCGTGAAAATCGAAAGCACTTTAATATAGCAATACAGCTAACCACTAATTGAGTGCAAGCTTCGCTGTTTGTTATCAAGGCAACACAAAACCCAGCTCAAATTCTGGCAAACCCAGACACATGCAGTGTACACAATACATACATAAGGCAAGTACATAAATATATTTGCAATACCGTTGTGAAAGTAATTATAGTCCGCCGGGAGCCACAGTCCGGCTACATAGTCTAATGTTGCGTGA
This sequence comes from Ophioderma brevispina, assembly GCA_023653785.1. NCBI lineage: Eukaryota > Metazoa > Echinodermata > Ophiuroidea > Amphilepidida > Ophiodermatidae > Ophioderma > Ophioderma brevispina. The sequence continues at coordinate 20,963 of JAMKCH010047713.1, forward strand.
AGAGTCAACTGAATTTAGTGCCCTATTCCTCACCATTGGAGCCGGACTTTGAGTGCGGCGGACTATTATTAGTTCTACACCGTAATTTAAAAAGATTAAATAAGTTGTTGGGAAAAAGTCATGGAGTCCTGGAAAAGGGCTCATCAGGAAACGTGGGGACAGTTTTCACAAACAGGATTCAGGCGGCTATTCCAGATGGTGTAGCTGGAAATCAGAGCCAAATTGCTAAGGTCCTTCTTAGGGTCCTGACATCTTTCCGACCAACCTGGAGAATAGAACTTAAACGTTTTACATTATCCGTGGTGATGAACACACAGTTGGCGATTTCAACACAATACACCTGACAGCTTTAACTTTGTTGTTAAAGTCTTCAACAGGTCAGCGTATTTTGGTTCTTAAGAGAATGTGCTTTCTCCATATTGGTCTCACACGAAAACCGTGAGCTCAACGAAGTCAATCCTGACACCGTCTTTTTGTTACACAACCATATCGGGGTTTATGACCATGCTATTCGGGGAATGGATCCACCACATGTTGAATAACCCTGTGGGTAGGCAAAGACGGTGGCAGAACTAAGCAGGGCTTTGTGTTTTTATGAAGTAAAATAGAATTATACCGCCAGGTCAAGACAATGGGCATGAATTCAGAACATAATGAATGATCTCTCTATTTGCACAGAGCTTGAATTTATAAGCAAAATCTTTTGCCTAGGTTACACAAGGTACCTAGGGTGGGAAGGAACTCAATAGCGGCCAGAGTTGCAAAGCTAAGTACTCCCTTCAGAAGCTTAAGATAAGCTATTTTGATTTCATTAACACAAAATGTTTTACAAAACGATCTAAGATATAATACCGGAGTCTTGCTTTGAACACAAACCATTAGCTATTTTGTAACTAACTTCATCTACCTACAACACTCGATAATAAACTATACACTCCTAAGAATTTTGTGTGGCTTATGAATGTGTGTAGAGTTGCAATACATACTTTAAAGCGCTTAAGGTATACAAATGTAATAGAATAATGATTATAATTAATTTACACTATACATTTACACTTATTATATGAAGTAAATATACAAAGATAAAATGGTGTACATATATACACGACATCAGGTAACGTAATCTTTTGAACAGCCCATGTAATGGTTTGTAATGTTGATGTGAGTTGATATTGTAGTACAGGGTGAGTCAAAAAGATTTACACTCGTTTTGTTTGAATTTTTCTACAGTAGTAAAAAATCTACCAAAGATACCGACTATCACATATAAAACTAGATTATTTCACCTACTAGAGAAATTTGAATTTGGATTTTTGAACTTTGCATTGCCAAGTTATATTAACTTAAAGATAGGTACCCATTTTTCACTCTGTCCACGGAATCACTGTTGTGGAATTTGGCCAAAGAGACTTTAAATGACTCTACACAAGTACATCACGACATGCTTTGTTTGCTTTGATACCTTTGTGTAAACCTTCAAGCTTCATCAAGAAAAATGTCAAACTATTTCATTGTTCTGAAATCAATAACAAATTATGGAATCTTACACCCAAATTTTTAAGCATTCAATAAATGTTCGAAATTGTCCACATTTTTCACTGACTCCTTCATAACCTGATGGGGGGGGGGCTACTTTGGGGAATCAATATTTGAACATTACACACATTCAACGTCCATCTGGCTTTCCCTTTGCATCTCAATCCTTTCCTCTATCCTTCCCTCTCTTTTCTTTACTCCCTTTCTGCTTGTCCTTTACCCACTTTCCTGCTTACCGCTAGCTTAATAGGTTATTTCCTGGTCAGGCCCATGGGGGGAGGGGACAATGCGTACCCTTCCCCCTGCCCCTGTTACGCTACTGTCATTGACTATTGTTAAGAAATGTTATCAACAACAGTTGTTACGGATTAGGTAAAGGTTACTTTAGAACAAAATACAAAAGTTATTAAGTATTTAGATGACAGTAACTCAATTGCTTTTGCTGCTGTGGACGTAACGAATTGTACAACCGTGGTCAATGTGGTTTTGGGCGATTTTCCGTTAATTTACAATATCTGCAATATGCGAAAAGGTAAACTTTAGATTTTTTTACCTATGGCAGTGGATGTAATGAGCTATTGTTTTCATGTGTAATAATCAATTTCTAAATTTGTTAAATATTTTTAATATTTTTCTGAAATCGAGTGTAAATCTTTTTGACTCACCCTGTATAACGAACAGACATTTTGATAAAGGACTACCAATGCTGACAGAAACACAGTATACTGGTGTTAGAACATTGGCCCTACATGATAGCGTCCTGGAACTGTTCGTTTCAGAGACTTGGAGTCCAAATGGACCAGGAATCTAAAACCTGGGATCTTGTTTAAAAAACGTCTAGTTTCTGGAACCTGGAGTCTACACTATGGAATTTATATTGAGGGGCTCGCAGATTCGTTACAAATATCGTAACCATGCGGCAGGACAATTTGACCTTGCACAAGAGTCTGCACAAATTGCTTTGATAGTTTTAGGCAACATTGACCTGCTGATTCCAAATCTTGATGATGCAACTTTGCCAAATTGCCATCCTGGACCATTTGAGATATGGAAGAGGAGAAATGGGGGTATCATTTGTGAATCTTCATACAGGGTTAAAAAGTGTATAGACATGTTCGTTTAGTCCAGAGGATTATAAAAGATTATGGTTTATGATATCTACAACCTTGTCTGTTTGTACGTCAGGCTAGAAACTATTCAAGGTCATCATGGAGGTTTTACAATATTATATACATTTACTTTATATTAATCAGGTTAATGGTATTTAACAGAGGCTAGAGTGCTGATCTTCCATAGACCCATCGGGCCCGCCGTCCTATCAATAGCAACTCCTTAATCATACACCAAGGTATTTGTCATTACTATCCGACAACATTTTCGCCCATTTTCAAAGGAATCTGTGTATTCTAAAGTCCATGCTATATACCTCCAGTCGCGGCTAGCGATTTCTGCTCCTGAGCACGCGTAACACTTAATAATCTTGGGTCAAAATACGGTATTGCGCATGCCAATCGCTCGCTGCGACTGAAAGTATATCACGGGCTTAAAATGTGTACCCCAGGAAGGTATTGAACCATTTTAACGCTACTGTGTTAAAGGCAATGGTCCTTTTAACCCTGGATGAAATATTTACAAGTTTCGCACTATGAATTTAATACCTTCCCATCCTCAAGGATGAAAAAGTGTCATCATCAAGATTTGAAATTTTAACTAATTAGTTCTCCAGGTAGATAGGATGAATATTTATTAATCTTTCTCTGGAGATGGCCAGCGCACGCAAGTGTTGAAAAAAACAAAACAAATCAAAACTAAATATAATCGTATGTAAATATACCGTTCTGATGATATGCGCTAGGAAAGCGATGGACAACTTTCGGACCTAACACCTATAGTCTAGATGATATCTATCGCTCCTCTGACATCCCTAGCTTGTAAGCTCATATGGTAAGATCGCCGTCACTAGTAATACGGAGGTTAGGTTGCCGGCTCGAGTCCGGCCAAGCACGCATGGGTTTTTTCAACACTTGCGTGCGCTGGCCATCTCCATGGAAGGATTAATAAATATTCATCAAGATTTGCAGTTCAATATTACCTAGAAACCATTAAAAGCATTTTGTGTTAAGTCATATGCAAGGTCGTATATGGATCTACCGTAAGACTAATTTAAGGCTTCTCATACATACAATCCTAGCACTCTAGAGTGTATGGTTATCTGCAACACCCCTGTTGATGATTTAGGTAAGTCTTCCGAAAGGATGTGTTGGCTTCCAACGGAATAGCCTAAACTACTTACATGTTACATATTCCGATTGCATGGTGATTATAACTGAAGTCGTGTGCCTATTTTTTTCTGAAACTATGAAGTATTGATTCTTATCATACTAAGTAATTTTGGAGGCTTGCATGTAAATTCCTAACACAAACAACTAATATTGTACAATTATACAATAATCACAAAGTCATGGTATGCGAGGTATCCAGTTAGTCTAACCGATCGCAACCGATGATTTCAAATCGCATTTTGCACTCGTCCATTCCCCACTTGCAGGACGTTGGTTCGATCTGAATATAACGAGCTTCCACTGGCCTCTGGAACGCTATGAATTTTGCTGTCGATCCTTGCAAGTGTGTAATTGCCTCCTGAAATCAATAAAACAATGTCTGTTAATAATACAGGCCGTGTTGGTAACTTTGTATTATAATTTTATGCTATTCTGCCTGTTTTAGTAAAAGTACCTAAAGTTGTCAGATTTTAAGAATACATGTATGCCACTTGATTTATGAATCACTTATAAACTAAATCTAATGTAGAGCTGCTCAAGGCACACACGTGGGTGCTTCCATAAGGTGACCCACTTCTTTCTGACACACCTATGAATTCGGAAACCTTAACACTTAAGTAGACAAGGTCTTTATACTTCTGTTGGTGGACAAGGAGGGGTTCAATGGAATCTACTTCGTAAACCATTTTCCCAACGGAAATTTATGCAGGACCATAAGACAATAACAATTAAGCAATAAATTTAGAATCCCACAAGAAACCTGAAAAATAGAGGCAAAATGTTATTTTCAAATTCCGAAAAAAGGGAACACGCAATAAGACAATAAGAAAAGTTAACTACTTAGTTCATGGAGTTCTTGCGATGGTTGTTAATTTTTTTTTCATGAAAAAGGTGCGTATCCGAAAAGTTAGACAAATAAAAATATATGAGTTATATCTTGAACCACTTCTAAAATTTAAATTAAACTTTTTTCTGTGAGTACATGAGCACATACACACTGTTGTCAAGTCGTCGTGCCTGAAGTGGCAAATACCCTAAAATACGCTGGGAAATACGCTAAATACCCTGGTACCGTTCTTACATAACCCATAAATTACTTCAAATAACCTGCTTCATACGCGAAGTACCCTGGTATGCATAGTGGGTTCTAAAAAACATAAAAATAATAAAAACACAAACCGTGAGCTAAATGATTTTGTATTAACCCTCGTCCAACCAAGGGGGGTTACCACCATCCCCCTAGGATGATTCCCATCGCACAAAACGCGAACGAATATAAGGCTTTTATGAAAGTTCATCCTTTGCGATCATTTTAGCGAAAAAAATGAAAGCACCGCCTTCAGGAGGGTCAGGGTGTCCCGTCAACATGGTCAAAGTCGGAAGGTACGGGGGCGGTGTTTGCCACCTGCCTATACTTTACTGTGTAAAATGCCAAAATGGTACTTACGTTATAGTAGAGGCGTAATATGACACATGCCCTATACAACCTTGAAAAAATTCTAATAAAAGGACTCTTTGTATATTCTGGTAGGCCTATATATGAATAATTACCAAAAAAAATTGTCCCGCCTTCTAGTTGCTGCGTTGGTCGGATATTCAAGGTCAAAGGTCAATGACCTTTATACGGCCTATGATGGGTTATAACTGCTCATCCTAGAAGCCTAGAAGCAAAAAGATGGTGTCTATACCCATGTTTCGTGGGTCAATAAACACAACAAAACAGTCTTGAGGCTTACAAATGAAGTCATCATTATCTTACAGCATAAAAAGCACTTTTAATCAAAAATTTCCACGTTTTCTCAACATAAATTAGCCAATTCGTCAGTCTGTACAAGTATCAAATAAACCAAAACATTGACCTAATCTATAATGAAAACAGCCAAAATACTATTGTAAAATCAGTGGATATCGATGATAACTAATTAACCATTCTTGAACAAATATTTCATTTGGACCACATCAGAAGCCTCACTACCACTGTTGAAAATAAGCCAACTCCTGAAACTGCATCACAGGGCGCAGTGATTTGCCCTTGCTCCACCAAATCTTTTTCTCACAAAAAAATAAAAACAAAACCTTTAAACAACCTTCTTGAGGGCGGAGAATAAAAAATTGAGGGAGGACCGTAATAGTAGAGGCTTAACTGTGACACATACCTATGTAACCTTGAACAAATTCTAAAAATGTTTTTTTTTTGTATATCTGGTAATCCTATATATGAATAATAATGGAAAAATTTGTCCGGCCTTATATATAAGTTGCCTGTCGTTGGTCAGATATTCGCAAGGTCAAGGGTCATAACTGCTCAATCCCATGGGGCCCTAGACGCAAAAAGGTGGTGTCTATAACCCATGTTTTTCATGTCAATAAAACATAAACTATTTTTTGGCTACAAATGCAGCCATCATTGCTTTTCAGCATAAGAAAGGCCACTTTTAATCTCGAATTTTTACAAGTTTTTCTCAATGTAAATTAGCCAAATCCCACTCCTGAACAAGGCTACGAACAGGGGAACGATCCCGTAAACATAGCCTTCACCAGATTGGACAAGAGGGGACTGAAGAAACCGCCATGGCCATCCACCGAGCCTTTACAGGCTGGCCTGTGCTGTTTCGGTAACAAAAGAAACCTCGGAGAGTCCAGGACACTAAGTTAAACCCACTCCTGAAAGATTTCTTTGAGGATGCCAACATGGTCTACGGTCTCAGAAATTGCATGATGAACTCTCTATCCGCACACTATGCTTGTGAATCCTATGATGCTCTCGTAAATTAGCCTGAACAGTGAGCATCGCAGCCTGTTCAGAATGTCCCACCTCAGTGTACACTCTAACAGACATGCAGCAGACAGGTTCAGAGCATGGGTGCTGCATTCTGGACTAACCGTCCGAACTGGAAAGATCTTTGACCAGGTCCCCTCCCTTTGAAAGATGATCTGTTCCCTTACAAGCATATCTAGCGGCCTGGGAAACCACGGCTGCCGTGGCCATATGGGCTACCAGCAGGGCCAAGCAATCCGAGACAAGAGCACCTCGAGGACTTTTGGGATCATGGCAACCTGGAAAAGTTATGATCAAGTATTAATTCAATCCTGACCGGTCTCGCTGGCCATGGTGTTTATTTTGAACTGCCCGGGGATCCGGTTCCAAGAGTAGGCCCCTAATATGCCACAATCTGACTATTCATGACTGAGGCGAACAGATTCACATGTGGACGGTCCACGATCTAGAAGATTGTGCGGCAAACGTCAAAAGTAGAGCGCCACTTTCCGACGAGGGCCCTCTGACTTTTGGCTGTGTCTGGGATTAGGGACCCCCTGGGAGACTGTCCGCAAACGATTGTCTACTCCCGAAACAGGGGAGGCGATCAGCCCGAGGTCCCAATCTCGGCACCACCTTAATACCTGAGAATCTCCCTGCATAAGGCTGGACTGTTTTACAACCCCTTCCTTGTTTAATATGTCTCACCTTCATATTGGCGAGCGGACAACAATTACCTCTCCCTGACCACGGGGAGTCAGTGGCACAATGCCAAAAAGACGGCGAACAACTCGGGGACATTTATGTGGTGCTGCCACGGGGCTGGCAGGGGCCTGCCCCCGAAGATAGTGAGCCCCCCCCCCCCAACTTAAACGCAGTCGGTCGTGAGGGTGTTTAAACGCATCCATTGTCAGTATGTTTGATAGGTCACAGGTAGGCCTGAATGGACTCCTTGCCTCAATGAGTGGCAAAGTCCACCATTGAAGGTCTGAGTTACCTTCCTCTTCCTGGGGGAGGAAGGTTGGGGTGTTACCACTGCACTGCCAACAAGTTTTTTCATCCGGCCAGCTAAAACATAAATTTGAAATCTAAGGCGACAACTAAATCTGGGGACCATCATTTGCTTTTCATTTTAGCGCAAATAATCTGTCACCTGTCCACGACGGACGCCACCTACCTTTGGTGTAGTGGTAGACAAGACCCTTTTTGGAGGAAGGGGATGTTGCCACCTTGTCTTTTTCTTTTCACTTACTTAATCAAAAATATAGATGCTGATGATTAATGCACTTAATACCTCCTGTTTAATGTTAGAAACCTTGATTTTTCTTTCATAATCACCCAAAAAATCTAGTCAAAATTACACATGCCTGTAACTTTTTAACTCACAATAGAAATTGGCTTATTTTAGCCCCAATCGGATAAATCAAGTTTTATAACCATGATTTTGCTTCATTAACATTACTATGACGGGTCTTTGGAAGGACTATGGATGTTTTGGATAAATGGAAAGCGAGACTTCTACCAATCCACCTTAACAAAATCAAAAGTGTCGAGGCTTTATAACTAAACTCCTCAAAAAAAATTTTGAAATTTTTTTTCAGACATGTTATTTCTTATTTACTTGGAAATGTTATTACACTCAAAGTGCATAGCAGTGAAAAGCTCAGTTATTCCTCTGTACAATGACACCAAACTGAGAAGTTTGATTACTTAGGTTGAGTGACATTCCTTTGAATACTGGTAGGCTTGAAATGAGAAAGTGCCAATCAATTGTCAGTACCTGTACTCATTTAATGTGTTTAAAAAAATAAGAGGATTAGGATGTTAAACGGATGTGCCCCTAATTTGAGGAGTTTGCTGATGGCAGGCTAACTGACGTTTTTTTAACCCTTTCATTCTCAAGTTACTCATGACGATTCTTGACGGGCCATTATCATCTCGGAGTACCGCATATCGTCCAAGATTGAGGACAGTAAGATATGACAACGGCCTTAGAATATTGTCCACGAAACGACAGCAGTGTTGCCTTCAATAAAAACAAGTCTTGTCTTCCCAGTAATCAGGCCTCCCTCCATCAAAAGCTGTCGATCTCCAATGCAACAGACAGGAAAACTTCACCACGTCGCCTCCTCCAAACTTTAACTCTAAAACCCCCAACTTCCGACAGACAAATTCCTGCATTCATCTGAAACATGATTTCTGTGCACCATGTTTTGTAATTCCACTACCGTGTTGCCGACACCACTTAAAGGGGCCTTTGGTGAAGGGCTGTCTTGCCTGGCTTCTATCTTATCCATTTACCATATGCTCTCAGAGTGGTCTTGTGTCACTACGCCCCATAAACCTGTGCCTGTAATTTACACTGGACAGACACATCTCTCAATTCGAAGAGAAAAGAGTAATAAGACAAACCGCTTCTGGGTCTCACCATATCCCTTTACCAGTTTTGGCACGGAATTAAATGTTTTTTCTTTGATACAAGCACTAGGTCTTAACCCAACATTGTCTACACTTGATTCTGGGATATCCATCTCAATTTTTTCAATTTTCCCCATGGCACAAGCCTTGTGATCCATCTGATACTCGGGCATGATGAGATACGGATACCCTCTTTGACATTTTCCTATTCAGAGACCCACGTTCAAAGCAAACATAATCCTCTTAAGCTGTGTAACCCTGTGTAAACACTCTTAAACTGAGCATGGACATTGGCATCTTTTCTTTTTCAGACCTACGAGTATTCAAATGAGTGTCCCTCGACCATGGAGAAACAATTTCTTATGATTTCGGTGTCATTGTACAGAGGTATATCTGAGCTTTGCCATGATATGCAAAAGAATGTAATAACCTTTTCAATTAAATGAGCAATCCTGTCTGAAAAAAGTTTCCAACTTTTTTGAGGAGTTTATGAAATCCAAGGCGTTCTTAACCAACACATTTAAAATGGTTGAGAGGGCGAATAGTAAAGTACATTTCATGCAGTAGTGCATAACTTTTTTTGAAAATCAGAGAAGGATGTAATTTGTCGTTTTTTTTCTGTATGCTAATTGTGGTTGGTGGCCCCAAAAACCTTGGTATAGACACCTCATTTGTGCTTGTAGACCGAATGGTTGATGAGTTATGATCCATGATATGCCTTATATAGGTCATTGACCTTTGACCTTGAATATCTGACCAACGCAGCTGCCAGAAGGCCGGACAAATTTTTCATAATAATTCACATATAGCCCTACAAGAATATACAAAAAGTCCTTTTATTAGAATTTTTTCAAGGTTGAATCGCATATGGCCTCTACTATTACTTATGGTGCTACTGAAAGCAAATACTGACAACAATTTAAAAACTAACTTTATGCTTCAATGCGTTAATTTCATATAGCCTTCCCATTATCTTATAAACACTACCCAATTTTATAAATGCTACCCAAAACGTTGCAACGTGTTTAAACACAGTAAATGTAAAAACGTTGTTTTGATAACAGTTAATAAACGCTGATGCCTGTCTATATATAAACAATTAATGTTTTCATTTAAACGGGCTGTTTATTTTTTAAACAGTAGGTGTTTCCCTTAAAATAAATAGCGTTTATTTTCAAATGGTTAGCATTTAAAATTAAACGGAGCTGTTTAAAAAAGAAACATTTCCACGTATATAAAATCAGCGTTTATTAACTGTTATCAAAACAAAGTATTTACATTTTCTGTGTTTATAAAATAAAGAAAACAATGGGAAGTATATATGAAATTAACGCGTTGAAACATTTATAAAAGTATAAACATTAGTTTTTACTGTGAATATTTTTAGAGTAATAACATGTAACTTTGGCACCAATCATTGCCAAATAAATACAATTTTGCTTGCATGAATAGCGAAAATCCCTTGATTTTTGGAGATTTTTCAGATGCTACATCTATTATACACGCTCAGTTATGAAGTAATTATGACGTCATATTGTTAAAATCCATAATAAATTCAAATATTTTATACCATATCCGCGTTGCTGACATAATCCATCGTCCCATCTTTATCAATAGATATTCCAACACGTAGCTTTTCAACCCAGTCTTCGTATCGAAACCCATCCCTTTGAACAACGATTCCGGTAACACGTTTTGTTATGCCCAAATCAACTCTTATCCAAGGCGAAGTATTAGCAGAGCTATTTGGCCACCAGCTCCACCTCCCGTTCAGCCGCGCATATTTAGGGTAGTAAGTGACACCCTTGTAATGTCGATATGAAGAAGCAGTAATTTTATTGTCGGTTATCGCTCCTTTTTCCATCCCTAATGGTTGCATGCAATCGGAATAGTTACCTGCAGAAAAACAAATTTTAGATTACAAGTTAAAAAGTAACAGAACTTGTAAACTTGATGCTCCGGCGAAAGAAATCTACATGGCGCTATGAAACGTGCTCTGTATGTGTACACGTGCATTTGTTTGTGTGTCTTTCTGTTTAAGAAAATGCTAATTCGTTCAGTGTATAAAAAGAACGTTTTTAATATTTGAGTCTCATTTAAACCGTTTGTCGAATCGAGATCAAGCTTTGGTTAGCATATTAACTCTTAGCCTCGTCTACCTGAGGCATTTTTGTAACAAAACTCCCGAAGAGGGGTGGCCGTGATTTTCGCTACTGAACATAATTTATGATTCTTATAAATTTGGTACCACAGGGTAGCTTAGGGTTTCCTCTTTCCATTGGTATCAAAATAAGTACCAGCATTCCCTTTATGACGTCACTATGGCGTCATAAGTTTCAAACGTATGAAAATATCAGATATAGGGTGAAAATTGATTCAATTTTACTAACTCAAACACATTATTATAACACTAAAATGTTCTGAGTATATGCAACTAGTCATTTCGCGTGAAATCGGATATTCGTAACTTTTTTGGGGTAAAAAAAATGAATTTTCCCCCATTCTACACTGTGTGTATTATGGAAATTGACAGTTTTTCTGACATGCGACCTTTATGAGGTCATTCTGACGACATTTTAGGCATATTGGTACCCATTTGGGTATCAATAGAAAGAGGATGACCGCAGCTATCCACTGGTACCAAAATCAAATGTCTATAATATTCCTGTGTTGTACTTGACATGTTAATACTTCTCTCCGGAAGGGGGTGGTTGCTACCCCCCCCCCCCCCAACACTCTGGGGTCGCCCTGTGTGTTACCTATACCCCGTTTGGTGTTCGTTTTTGCATGAAGGAGATCGTAAAATGTCATTTGACAATTACATTAAATAATTTGGCACCGAAAAATGGGGTTTAAGCAAGGCGGCAAAAAAACCTCTCATGGGTATAACTTCCTGGTTAATCACTAACTGCCTCTTACCGGTTCTGTCATCATCTTTGATAGTGAATAGTAAATGCACCTAGTGTTGTCTTCCGTTTTTATACTATACTTGCCACAAAGAGTGCCAGTATTTCATCGTCTTCAGGAATGTCATCGTCACGTGTGTGATGCTTGTCTGCAGGGATTCGCTATTCACTATCAATTGTACTGATTGCGAGAGTAGTCCATAATGGCAGTAATAACCGTGGAAGTGGCTGTTTTGTAATAGGTGGTTTCAGATCTTGAATGAAAATGATGAATTCGTAATATTAGTACACTTTGAGATTGTTCTTGGGGTGCTAATATATTTTAAAGTTAGGTACGATTTGTTCAGCTATGCCTTCAGCCGACATTTATTTTAATTTATAATTATTTTGCCTACATCTCAGCTTGGTGAGCTAACTAAGCTATAACCAAATGGTGACATTGTGACACTACCTAAGCGGAGGATTACTATGGGATCCCATATAAAGCTCATATCAGTAGCTTTAAATAACTTTAATTCGTCCACTGTCTTCTAAATGTCAACATGGCCGAAAACCAATTTTTAAATATATTACTTTGGCATATATCACTGTTTGTGAAGAGTTTAAAGCAGACTATAAGGGCGAATGGATTATGAATATGCAATTACCTACAGATATTAAGATGCTCGTTGTTCTTAGTTGCATGGTCAATAATACAAAACATTGAGCAATATTAGCACCTGATTTTGAAGAGCGCCCCCCATTTTCAAAATTTGATATGTGTGGCACAGTGACGTTGGTAATGTATAGGAAACTATACCTGCGACGAGAATGCTAAAAAAAAAAATACCGTATTATCACCAAAATAAGGGTATTTTGTTAATTAGGAATTGTGCGATCCCAGATTGGGACTTAAACGGCAGAGCTGGAAATGCTACGCTTATGTCCGTCCTGAGGAAATATATATAGTTCCACCTCGAGAAAGAAAATAACCTCTAACTTGACTTGTCTGAACTATTAAAAACAAAACTAATGGATGAGCGTAGAACAAGTACATGGCGGATTTCCCGGCGATTTCACATTGGAAGGCCGTTTCCAGCAGCGTTGAATTATTTATCGGGGATCCCCGATAATAATTATTCTAGTACAAAATTCCTTGTTTTGTGATACATAGAGAATTTCGAGCTTAACATTCATAGGTATAGTTTATAGACAATTACCATGCAAACCGTGTGTAAAAATCTCCAAATTTTGAAAAAAATTGGTGGGCGCTCTGCAAAAAAAAGTGCTATATTGCTTTTAATTAAGTGCTATATAAAGGGATTTATAAGTGGTTATTGTGTGAAGACTATAAATAGTATTTTTTGGATTAATTTGCATCTGGTCTTTTGTATAATGATTGCGGTGTTAGAACTCCAAGATCGTATGCTTTTGTGTGTTGTTTAAAGCCAATAATAGAACATTTTTTTTACTAAAAAGACGCTCCCAATTTCCAATATTGGATTTTGCACCAGTTGCATTGGAATGAATAGTAAACTAGGTTTAGAGCCTCGAAATTTTCTACACTTTTGGTCGGCAAAAGAAGCAATACCAACACAACTGTGGCAAAACAAAAATTATCAAATGCCCTATTATTTCTTTAATTGAATCAAAATTTTTTGAATATACGGGTATGAGGTGCCTTAAGTGTGATACAGATTGTGATGTTTTTAAAAAGATAAGGATATGAGTAGCTACCACACACAAATAACCATATACTATATATAGGTCTCACTTGCGTACATGGTAAGATATAGCAGTGCACAAAATTTGATGAAAATAATGACGGATGCTGAATACGCTTTTGTCTAGGGCAAATTCAACATCGTCACTAGGTCAGGAATAATTGCCGATTTGCGTATTTGTTGGTGATGCCGGATATGATGGTTGACGTTTCCAAGTATTATCATCCATTTTATCAATAAGAATTCGTGAATAGTTAGTTAAAATAAAATTCCCGTTGTAATTCGTTTCTTAATCGGATTTGATTGTTGAATCGTATGTGGGGAGGGGTCCGGACCCTCTAGGGTTCGCGATTTTTCAAATGCGATTTTCTCAGAAACTAAATTCGTATTTTTTTGCGTTAACATCATCACGATGTAATACACCAGCGATATATATTATATATATATATATATTATATATATATATATATATATATATATTATATATATATATATCTAGTTGTGTGGTGGTGTGTGTGTGTGTGTGTATATACTATTATATATATATATATAGTATATATATATATTATATATATATATGTGTGTGTGTGTGTGTGTGTGTGGTATATATAATCATATATATATATATATATATACCCTATATATACTTATATATATCCTATATACCGACGCTGGGAAAGGCGTTTGTCCATTCCTGCCCGCTGATAGAAAGACAATTTATAACCAAACGAGAGTAAAGATTCATTGGCTGAAGCGGGATTAGTAGCGGGATTCAATTTCATGGGATAGTGAATCAATATTGTCGCAGTACATAATAATACTGTTAGCTGATTCAGAATAAAGATGATGGCTAGCAATTAGGGGATCAACCCCAACACAAGGGCGGAATAGCTCAGTTGGTAGAGCACTGGATATCACAATCCCGAGGTGCCGGTTCGAATCCGTTAGCCAATTGATTCTTACTCTCGTTTGGTTTATTTATATATATCATATATATATATATATATATATATATCGATAGACCACACCATCGTCCAAAAATGGGTAAATTCGGGTGCACACTTTTAAAACACAAATATTAATAAACCACCTGTATCCGTTAATTTGATTCCAATTAACAGTTAGCAGGAATAATCTTATCCCAGTCCTCGATATGAATGTTCTGCCTCAAAGAATCCGAATGTATGATTTTTTTGTTGTATCTTGTACTTGTAATAAATCAATAAACTTATTGGATATGAACAACTTTCACTTGGAACCATCTTTTACTTCATGGTCGAATACCTTATTATTTTATACTCCCAAATGTCACTACATGAATGGCAGAATGACGTAACACTAACAAGAATAGCATCGCCCTCATCAACCTGAAGTTTGACTGGAATGATGGAAAAATGGTGCACATCTGAGAACAAAATAGGTTTTAATAGTTAGACTCCGGTGTTTGCTGGATGAAAAGCAATTTTATGTTAAATATAGTGCTGCAGCATCAGATGAAAAGGGCCTTATATTTCTACCAACCAGGGTCGTTTATATACCTCATATATAGATCCCTGTCATCTGATTGGTTAAAAGTGGAGGCATAAATTCAACTAGCTTCAAGAATTGAACCAAAAATGAACTATGCCCTGGGAAGAGCGGGAATAGTTCATGAACTATGCCCGGGACACCTCTTCCCAGCGTAAAAGACTGTCGTAAGGACTATTCATCCGTATACATGTTGAAGCTGGTGTAAGAGATGAATATAAGCAGACCGTGTTTCGTTTATTCGTACTGTGGGGAGTCTGTGCTGTTGTAAAGTCTGATACAAAACAAGAGCAAGGGAATGGCATCAGTATTCATGCTTTGAGCTTGTAGATGAAGATCTGAAAGGGATCAGAGATGCAGCTGTATGGCTAATACCAAACGGCAGGTAAAATACATCGTGAAGATATTCGAGGTTTATAATTTGACACTGATGACGGCCATCTGCAGGCCGTGTAAAAGTTGCTGAATTCGGAGCTGCAAGGAAAATTGTACGCATCTTGCCGACAAAAAAATGGCAAGAAGTCGATTACGGCGATCCGTTTTGGACTCCAACATCACTTCCTCAACACAAGAAAGGTTGATTGCTAATTCTTCACAAGTTTTGGACCCTAAGTTACACACAATTGTTAAACCATGCATGCACGCCATGGCCCATGACATGACCTACACAATATAGGCCTGTGTTAGCATCCTGGCTTAGAATGGTCTTTTAACCAATCAGATGACAAAAATCTATATATTCGGTATTATAAAACAAATATTGACTGCTTTTTATTCGGAGCATGGTTGAAACTATAGGAGCTTATAGGCCCTCGGTGAACCATACTATGGTTTCGAGATCACCTTGGGCCTATAGTTTCAACCTGCCCCTTCATAGCAGTCAATATTTTTATAGTATTTCATGAAAATACGTGATGACAAAATTTAAAGTGATCGGCACATGCAATATTTGATAGTTTTTGGAATAGTTTTACTGTACTCCTTACCAAGAAGAAATAATTTTAAGACCAACACTGTCTTCTTAGGTGTTTTTGCTTTTAAGATTTTAAGATGGCTGCCACTTTGAAAACTGGCGTCGTATGCAAATTGCCACCACTTTTAATTTTGTCATCACCTATTTTCATGAAATCCACATCCCTACAGCTAATTTTATCTTTGATGACAATTGTTATTATTCGGGCACCGGTACCCCTCTCTTTAACTGGTTGGCACCAAAATTGCCTCCTTACCAATTAAAAGTATTAAACTATCAACAAATTTATAAAATGACTGCTATTAATGAGATACTGCTTTAAAAAAAGTTGCCAAAAAGAGATACCTGCCAGAAATAGAAGGGTAATTGTGGGACATTGGGCTTGCTGGGAAATTAAACCCGATATGTGTAGAGAGTAATACCTCCACATGTTGTGACCAACTACTGGGTATCATATTATATTCGTATATATTAATTAAATCATGTGTGTGAAATTTACTCATATAAATTAAGTTTTTGGAAAATTGGAAAATAATTAGCGCTTTGCAACAAGCATGAATTATCTTATTGACCCAGTTCTATGCGAACTACTGTCTAGGGATCTCCTGGATTACAACGCGTTAAAAGATAATTATACGCAGTCAGAGAACAATAGAAGCATAACCTCTTATCTTGACCATGCTCAGAACTGCACACAGTTTACTTGATTACAAAGGAAGCAAGATTTCACATAATTATTTAGATCAGCCTTCCGAGTGGTGCAAAGAAATCTTTGTATTGTACAGTTTTGGTAAAGTCCCCGGATGCAATAGAATATTCGTTTTAATATTGTATCGCATCCGGGCATTTAGCTAGAACGCCATTATTGAAACACTGAATCGTTCGCCAGGTGTACTTCAACACTGTCAAGGAAGGTTTGGTTTGAGTCAGCCCGATATTTAATACTAATAATATTGAATGGACTTTCTTAGTATGATACAAGAATACCATTGCCCTCGCTAGAAAAATATTGTTACTCGTATTTGGCTCGTGCAATATATCTTGTATCATATCTAAAAGCCATTCATTATTATATAATATTTGTGTCACATAATTTTAAGTAAACAAGAGACTTGCGGTAATTTCTATTGTCAAACACATCAAATGGACATTTTTTACTTGTTTGCAACATGTTGTGATCGATGGATCGTGGGATTATGTCACAGTTTCAAACAAATGGTGGAGAGCTTTTGTAACATTTGGGTTATTAAAATCTGAGGTTAGACCTTATAATTCTGGAAAGTCACCCGAATTATCTGAGCTGAGTAGATTTGATGCCTTAAAAGTACCAGCATGATTTTCATACCAGTAATGACTCTAGAAAGAGTTCACCAGGCAGAGAATCGCTATTGTGTCGCCAAGATTTAGCTGGACCGTTCTACAGACCCTGGTGCACACCCAACAAGAGAACTTTGTTGAACTCTTAACTGATTATAATTTAGTCAGGTGGACGTTTAAGCACACAACCTGAAGGATAGAAATGGAGTAGTACGGACTTTTATTATGCTAGATTTTAGTTCATTAGGACCTAAGCCAATAATTTTGGAGGTGTGCAAGATTTGTCACAGTGGCAATTTGTGAAAAATCCAATAGGGACCTGCTTCCATGTCCAATAATCACTAAAAAACCCTTAAGTATTTTCCGCTGAGAGGAGACAAATATTTCTCGGTACTTCGGTGGGTGTTTTATGCACGAGAAAGTGTTGGTAATATGGATGCTCAAAAGTCAAATATGCCTTCGAAAAGCATTAAAATGATCTTAACTCCCCCATTATTACTATTTACGCTACTTGAATACATACTGAACACCTTAAAATATGTTCTTCAGGTGTTCAAAATTCTGTTTACTTGATCACACTCTGCAAGTGTTACTATAACACATCTAGATGCATTTCAACGCACCGGCTACGTCAAGTGTTCTGACATTGTGCAGTTTTAGAGGCTTGATTCCAATGTATATGCATGTTTTAGCTTTTACACTATGAGATACATGTATTGATCACTAGAAACCCTTATTGGGCATTTCTCTGTACTGGAATTTTCCAAATTTTCAAGATGGCAGCCAATACATCGCCTTTAAAAATAGTAAAACTTAAATATATGTGTATTATATGGAAGTTACATCAACTACTTATTATTATAAAGGTGTAAATTAAGGGTTATGAGGATAGGTATGTTAACCATTTGACATTCGTATCTGGAATTTCTGTTCTTACACATGCAAAAATGTAAGATGGGGGGCAATGTGGGCTGCCTTTTACCTTCTTACACCTGTAAATTACGATACATCTGTATTGTATTTATTTAAAAACACCAAAATGATTATTAAAGTTTAAATTAAGTGTATGATGATGATTGTCTTTGGAATAATAACTCGTATATGGGATATTTGATTTTGACAACATGCTAAAAATGCAAAATGGGACGGCCATGCATTATGAATATATGCAATTTGTCGTTTTAAAGATCTTAAAAGACCGCCATAATGGCTTCCATCTTGATTGGTAAGCATGTTAACCCACTTGAAATGTCAGATATGAGTTTCTATTGGGTATAGAGCGCAGAATTATGCCTCTATCACAAATACATGATGAGGTATGGACACTTGAATGATTTCAGTGCATATTGGATTTTAGGGTGGCCATATTGGATTTGATGGTAATGTTGTGATCAAATCACGTTAATACCCTTTCCCAAAAGATTCCTCGTGCTTTACAACCTGGATCTAGTGCATAAAATTATGGCCATTTGAATGAATTTGAGAGTGATAGCCGCCATATTGGATTTCTAGAAAATGCACTGCACGAAATTTTGCACACCCTCCAGAAATTATTAGCTTAGGTCATCATTGACGACAATCGATCAATAGAAAAAGTCTGTACTCCATTTCCACCCTGTGCCCACAATTCCTCCTGACTAATTCGTGAGATGTGGTGTGTTTGTAAGTACATAGGTCAGAAATATAAAAAAAAAAGTTTTAGATGCTTTGTAGATAATCAAATCAAATCAATAATCAAGGTACTCACTTGTTTGTATCTGATTTGTTAAATTTTGGTACGTAGAGTTGCATCCAAGAAGTTGAAGTCGTACATAGCTGGGAGTTTTATCTTCGTAAGTCACTGGTTGCAAAGCTAATTCTGTAGTCGATACAGGCCGGGGAAACACGATAATTGTTTCTGATGTTGAGTCAGTATTACCTGGGAAAATCTGCAAAAGCGACCATACCGAAAATTGTAACTAATACAAAACGTCCTTAACATTGTCTGAATAAATAAAGATATCACTGTTATAGTCTGAACAAGCCATTCATCAAGGCGTTTCGCTTTATACAATGTGGTATAGCGCCCTATCATGGGGAGTCTCTCCGTTAGGCCGTGGTGCCCCCCCCCCCCCACTTGGTAGACGAGGGTTAATTATCCTAATTACAACATTCTTTTTTGCGATACATAGTCAAGTTCGAGCTTTACCATTCACAGGTATACTTTATTAGAAACTTACAAACTGAAATTTTTTCATTTTTAAAAACAAATCAGGGCGCTCTTTAAAAAAAGTGTGCTGTTATTGCTTCAAATGTTTACTTTCTAAGGTAAAAATTGGAAATCTTTTAGTAGCTTAATGTATTTATCACACAGATTCCGCGAAATTATTATACAGAGAGAGAAAGAGAGTATCAGTGACGTACCGACCGAGGGTAGTGTGGGAAGGTTGCCCCTCTGGACTGAAATTTTCATTTCCATATATCTTTTCGACCAATTTTATCGAAAAATTTGAGATGAATTTAAAAAAAAGGTTGAAAAGGGAGGCAGGCATTTGGACATACACACATTTGGTCCCGTTCAGAATGAATTGTAGGAAGTTACCGGGACAACATGAGATTGTTTGTCCCCTCTGTCGGGATGGCTTGGGAATTTTCCCCCTCTCTGGATCGATTGCCTCGGTACACCAATGGCAAATATGCAACGATGAAGCACCAAATTATTAGCTTAGATTAATGTTCAGACCTACGCTGGTTACGTTTTTATCGGCGCCAATTATAAACAACATTTGTGGTTCCGGTTGACATAATATGGCATGCAAACATTTGTAGTAATTTGTCTTTGACTATACCTATAAACTGTACAAACTTACCAAGGGATTTCCATTTTCATCAGTGATATATTGCATTGGCGTCTTTCCTTCTCCAACAAACCGATACTGAACAAGAATGCTGGTTACCCAAGTTACGCTGCTACCTCCACTCAGGATAATTCCTGTTACCAGTCTTGTGGAATGAAATCTAATCCGGATCAATTGTTCTAGGTATTTTCCAGGTCTCCACATGATGACGTCAGCAATACTAGCTTCTACATGAGAAGGATCTAGTATTACAGTTTCAACATCATTGTTTTTGATTAAAAAATTGTTCAATTGTAAAAACCAGGAAAAAAATAGCATCCATACCATAATATGATCGAGATTTTAATAAAAAAGGGACGATAGTAATAATAATAATGATAACGACGACGACGACAATGACGATGACAATGACGATGACGATGACGATGGCGATGATGATGATGATGATGATGATGAAAATAAATGTAGCTAATATCAACGTTACGGCTAAACTTTAATTATTCAGGAGAATATGAGTTTGTCGATGGGCTATCTATAGCCAAATCGTGTTACAGACAGTGCGTCGTACAAATCTCGATATTAATATTCATATCCTTTGCTAGTAATTAACCGAATAAAGCGCATCATTACCATAAAACTATAACAATGGTTAACGTTAGGTTGAAACAGAATTTTGCTCTAACGTCATTTTCTATACCTAACAAAAGTGCAATTTGCCTTATTATAATCACATAGAATTCTAATTGGTTTAAAATGCTGGGAATAAACATGTGAACATGAACATAACTCGGGACTTAAAGAAGGGCTTTGAATTAGCATTTGAACAATTACTGAATTTTGTTTAATTTCATTTACAAAATAAAAAAATAAAGAGTGAATTATTATACATTGTTAAAGGCTAACTTACTGATAACTGTAACGTCAAATGAGCAGCTATCAACAAGTCCTGCTGAATCTGTTGCTGTATACGTGACGGTAGTTACTCCGAGGGTAAACAAATCCCACCCAGATTGGTGAGTGCTGTTTATAACCGGTTCACTCCAATCATCAGTTGCGCTAGGTTCAACCCAATAGGGCGTCCCAACATCATGATATATATTCTGGACGTCTGCATCTGTATTGGTGTATTGGTCTTCAGGGCAATTTACTAGTTTGGGTGGCTTATCCTCTATGTAAGGAAAAAAAATAACATTGCTGCAAATTTGTAGGAAAAAGAACAAATATGTTTTTAATGTTGATTTCTGCTAGATTGTATGTTTATAATATCTGAGTCACCGACAACGTTATAACTGGTTCACTCCAATCGAGGGGACTTCTGGTCCAGTTGTTGTGTTGTACCATTGAAAGTAGGGTTATAAATCAGAATCCCATTCTAGAATTTTGGGGAAGAAAGTTTGAAGATGATTTTCTATAGATTGAAGGGAGTTGAATCAGAATATTTGGGTCCAACCTCTGGAATATGTGGGGATCTTTGTAAAATAAGGGGTAAAATTAGTACGGGGTAAATTTGAAATCAAGTCAATTTTTTTAAATGTACACCAATGTATTTGTCTCATTATAAGGATTAAGAAAAGGTATAGTTTGTCAAGGTTCCGACCTTTAGTTAAAGAGGTACAGCCATATTAAAGTTTACAAGGCTATACTGTGACATTTGTGTACCTTGTAGTGGAGAGAGCGTGTCCTAGTGGTTACGGGGCTTACCTGTGGCGTAAATTTCACGGATTTAAATCCCGGTGGGGACACTTGTTGGGATTTATTCGGGTACTCAATTCTGGATTTGATCTATTATCAGCTATTAAATTAAAATACCGCTCTCCTCTATTTTTCACTGGGATTGGACAAATGAACCATAAAAGCATCTCCTCTTCGGAGGGGACGTTAAGCCGTCGGTGCCGTGTACAAAGAGGCACAACTGTATATGTACATCGAATAAGAGTATGGTGAAAACCCATGACTCTTCCTTATTCGCCTCCAGCCTCAAAGCGGGCCATGTTTGGAGCGTCCGTATCTTGGATACACGCCACCGCGGGTCGGCTTACACAACTCAACTAATCCTGGCAACTACGCCATTACCAATGACTTGCACGAACGAACGATGTGTACTTTTGTCCATCTATCACTAGTTACCTTCTTGTGTTTACACAAATCAAAGCAATTAAGATCGAGGATTGAAAATCAAATGTAGATGAAGCCTGCGTCGTTAGTTCTTGAGAAATATGTTAATACATAGTGCTATATATTTAATTCATGATATTTTTCTTCATCTAACCGTTTTGGGGACACTCTGTATTTTGACGGTCACGAAATTATTGTTAGAAATCCTGGGTCATTAATGTGATTAATTTAGAAATCAAAACACAGGACAGAGATCTCCATCGATTCTTATTAATGTCTTTTT
The DNA here is from genome assembly GCA_023653785.1 of Ophioderma brevispina. Classification (NCBI taxonomy): domain Eukaryota; kingdom Metazoa; phylum Echinodermata; class Ophiuroidea; order Amphilepidida; family Ophiodermatidae; genus Ophioderma; species Ophioderma brevispina. Next base: position 43,618 of record JAMKCH010047713.1, read on the forward strand.
CATACATACCTTCAACTACGATAGTAAAGTTACAGTTGTCAGTATTTCCTGCGTCATCGAAGGCCTTACACAACACGGATGTATTTCCTTCTGGAAATAGATGTCCAGAATCGTGACTGCATTCCAATCTGACATTACCCGCTGAGTTGTCAGTCACATTAACCATCCAATGAACGGATTTTTCTTTTCCAACCGGAGCGGCATCTACAACGGGTGTTTGTGGACAAATTAGCCTGGGATCTTCACGGTCTGTAAGGAAGGGCATAATTGGGTTAAAAGTCTTTCACATCATGCTTTTGGAGACATCCGTCCCCGGATCCCCAACATTGACTAATGTAGGGTGGGTAAAGCTGAGCAAACTTATGCAAATATATGCAAATTTCTATATTTTTTTACGACGGGTGCCTCTAATAAAATTGATTATGATTCTAAGGTGAAATTATTATCATTATTAGTGTTAAATTACAGTAGTAATAATAATAATAATAACAACAATAATTTATTAATATCATTACTACAATTTATGTTAGGCAATATTAAGGGCTGGAGGATGGACTGTAAGATCGTCCAATGTAAGTCAATTTGGAAAAAGAAAGTACGTTTGAAATCATTCGTAAGGTAGTAGTTATTTTCAAAGTGACCCCGCAAGTCAATTGTCCTCTGGAGATCGATTTGCTAAGAAATGCCTTTGAACAACCAAATATGGCCAAAAGGACTGTTAACTTCAACACAGAACAATGCTGAGGTCAAAGGATACAATAGCAAAGTAAAAAGAAATAATGGTACCCTCTACATTGACAATAAAGTAGCAATTTTTCACGGTGAGCCCTGCAGAATCAGTAGCTGTGTAGGTGACGTTGGTATTCCCAATAGAAAATGCACTCCCTGGCATATGTGAGGAGCTTAAAGTGGGTTGACTTCTATCATCAGAGGCAGTCGGCTCAGTCCAGTAAACCACTGCAAGTGGGCATACCTACATCAGTATACAACGATCCCTTTGGGACAACTATCAAAGACTGGCGGCTCATATTCTGTACGATCAATGATTTCAATGAACAAAGTTGCAGCAATGGTAATGGCATTGGTATGATCGTGTATTAGAAAAAGGTGGAAGAAAGAGAGAGAGAGAGAGACTGTTATAATGTTGCTTTTTAGGGTTCATGTTATTCTAATCACTTGTTTTCATGTTTATTTAATATATTTTGAATGTCTTTTTTTTCTCCCAGAACATTTATAACAAACTTGGACAATCAAATCTTTGACTATACTCATGTCAATTAATTTATCGTGGGCGTCATTGTATCATGGTGTTTATATAGGTTGTTCCAACTTTAACAAAATTTGCCATAAAGCTGACAAAGCATTAACATTGGTAGGCCCAACGTTGGACTTCTATAGGTCCAACGTTGGGCTTATGTTATTTCAACTTGGCAAGCCATCGGTTTGCATTCAATTTTGGTCCACTCTCAAAAACTATACGCTGGGCCACTGTCTTTGCATAGTGCATCGTGGTCCAATGTCGCATTACACAAGCTTCCACGCGAGGCATTGACAAACTATAATTAGGATGATGTCATACACTAGTCTATTTACATATTCTCCGGATCACCAATTACCGCGCTCGGCGATCTCTGGCCAAATGATTAATGCCATAAACCATTACGTATTCACGAAGTGACCTCCAGCCCACGAGGGTGAATTCCTATGTAAACACTACGCACGCCCGAAGGCGTACGGCGGTCCGGTTAGTACGTAAATCTGTTTCTAAAATTGAAAAAAAAAATTTTGCGTAAATTGAAATCACCAGTGTTTGAATTCTCAAAACTTGGAAAAATATCGAAAGGCATTATGGGAACAATGGACGTACCCGTAGAGATTCGTGTTCACTTTTCCGTGTCTGCGAGCACCGAAGTACCCGACAAAAACGTTCAATTTTCTCGCCTAGGTCTATAGGTTCAGACCCAACTACGACACATATTCAAACAAACAAGTAACGGACCTCCTGATGTAACAACTCCATAGAACCCCTTCGTTTTCCGGAGATATTGAGATTTAGTTTTCATTTACACACCCAAATATCGCTAGACGGATGGTAACGTTAGTCCCTCTCCCGCAGTACCAATTTATATAATATCTTTCGCAGTCTGTCCCAAGACTACACCGTGGGGAAATACTCACCGAACCGGCCGTACCCGATGCGGTGGGCAAGGTACAGTAGCAAGGCATCATGCAAATCTACTCTACCGAGGAGAGCATCAGCTGTTACGTTGCCATTATTTTCAGTAAAATAACCGAATTTCCAGAACTTGAGAGACGGTGTATAAAGCTCACGTGGAATCCCAATACACAGCATTTGATTTTGAGGTACGTTTAAGCATCTTTTTGATAGTTTTTCGACGTTTTTCTGGTTACCATGTTATTTTTATATAGTTCAGGCACGTGGACGTAGTTTTTGGCCTGGTTTACCATTACCATTTTTATGAACGGGTGGAATGATAGTAATGATTTTATAAACATTGTTTTTGTTCACGAAATAAATACTAGTATGTATAAGACTAGCCGATTTTGCGCAGACCGTTATCTGTTTCATAAATTCAGAACAATGCGACTTTGGATTTGATTGGGAATCAAACAGCAAACGAGTCATTTACAGCAATGCTGCAAAGTCCAGGTGACGTTTGGGCGAGTAAGATTCATAAGCACCGCCGTCCCTGAATGTAGGAATCACCTCTCTGATAAAAAAGATATGCATGTGCGTAGTGGTCATAGCTGTCCACAAGGGCAAAGTACTTCAGTACAATATTGCATCTCTACTAAACCCCTTCAAGCAGCCTTTTTTTTATAAGCCCTCTCCATTTCTTTATAGTTTATATTGAGTCGGATTTGTTCAGTCACTCACGCCCTAAGTTCTCTGAATAAGGAGCTTATTTCCTCCTTGTTTTTACCCCAAAGATTTCCTGCAATCAGTAATATCTAATCCTGATTGTAAATGAAAAAAGGTTTTCAACACTACTACGGTTAAATTTCGGGTTAATAGATACAAGCGATGCAATAACGGACTAACTCTTAGCATATCCTCACACCTGGGAAGATCTTGTTTTTCCTGCTCGCACGGGAATGGTGGTTTGATTAGGTGGCACATTGGTATAAATAACATTAATGGATTAGTCCGTATTAAATATTCAAGACAATGTCCATTTATGAAGTTTATTGATTCGGATTTGTTCAGTCATGCATCTCAAGATCTCAAATAGGAAATATTCTCCTGTCATTCTTTTTAAATTCATACACAAACTAAGACATTTTACAATTTAAAAAAAAATCATTAAAAAATACAAAAACTATTGGAACGAGCACGGGAAATGTTTTCTTTTTGTTTCTTTGTCCATTTAGTTACAACATTTCCCAAATAACTATAAAAACAATCCAACATTAAATTATAATTAAATCAAAACAAGTACCATTAAGGCAAGATTCACAAAGGGGAAAAATAAAAAAGCAATCAAGAAAGTATAAACATTTATAAAGTTAAAGTATTAAAAAGTTATTAAAAAATTTAATCTTAAATATTTTTTGGGAGTACAAAAAACCTAGATCCTGGTATGAAGGAAAGGAAAGAAATAAGCACGGGGATGGGGGCCTATAAACGATATTTCCCCCATTATAATGCTACACAAACGTTAAAAGGAGCAAGCAGGCTGGTAAAGCAATACCAAATGCTGGTTAAATAAAAAATAAAACAAATCGGTACAAAAGTTTGTATCAAACGAATGAAATGGATTTGAGTCTAACATCACAATTCCACTGATGCATGTGAATACAGTAACATTTAAATTCTGCAAACACCTCAAAAAGTACCGTATATCACCCCCTAAATTTAAATTGATGGCTTCAACATGTTATGTTGATATGGTAGCGTAAACAAGTGACCATAGCCATCATAAAACAGTGCGTATGCATAAGCACAGTGAATGCTGGACCGAGTGGGTTATTAACATTTTATGAATATTGCAAAGGTACCTATAGTAAAACTGTTCAGATGGTTTTAAAATTGGGTCGAATTTTCATAGGGTCTAATGCAACTACCTGACGCAGATACTTTAGTGAACGAAGATACCAGTGTTTAGTAAATAGGCCCTCCATGCCGGCTCTGTAGGAAGTCAGGTTCAAAAAGTATAATTTTTTGAAGCTGCGGTACCTACAATGAAATTTTACAAAGCTAATACTTTGGTAATTATGAAAGATAACAAATGTAATTTACATGCTGTGCAGATACTATATCCAAAACGTGCTTTCTGTTGGGAGTAATGACTTCACAAAGTCGAGTTACGGGCATTTTCCCTATACCAATTTTGTGTGCCTAGCGTGCCTTTTCAACATTCCCGTTTTTATGGAGGATGTCCTCAACTTGTGTACTGTTAACCTCTCGCTCTTAGATCATTTTTGTACTGTCTAACCTTCCCTAGAGCAGATGCCCCCTCTGCAATATTTCCACTTCATCCCGAGCGGTGGTAAATATGGTTGTATGCCGACCGGAACTTTTCACCCACTCAGGAGATGAGTGGACGATGACAGACAGATTAGAATTATCAGCTACATATGGCGATATCCACGACAAGATTACATTTTCCCCATACGGTGCTGCACCAACAATATCAGCCGAACAGTTGCTGAAAAAGGGTGGTTCCTTGTCTGCAAAATTGAGATTGCGAAAAGGTAAATGACAGCATTTTATCCTACAACATTAAAACCACAATCAGTCATATTATTTTACAAGTTCAATATGCCCTTTTTGTTTCTAAATTGCTAGTGTTAGGACATATCATTACCTTATATTGATGTTCTTTATGAAAAACAGATAAGTTTGCCTAACCTTCCCACAACAACCTCCTCCAACACAGCACTATGTAAACTCGTCATAAAGATAGCAAAGAAGACCGCCCCACGTGGCTGTCGTCACAGTTACATCCTATCATGGGATGAGGAATGTGATGCTCTTTACAATGAATTCTTTAACTCTGAACCCGGGGAAGAAGCAACATCCAAGGCTTCAGATCTGACAAACTGCTTCGACAGGAAGAGACGGTCCAGGGAATTGATTTCACTCATTCTAACAGGAAGGCCTGGAAGACTATAAACCGCCTCGCCGGCAGAGGTTCCAAATCATCGAAATGTCCTGTGTCTGCCAACTCGATCGCTGAGCAACTCCTTGCAATTAAGTGGTCGTTTCAAGGATATTGATAAGGATCACACTCGCTCTGTTAAAAAAAAAAGAGATAACCAAACTTCGTCCAGCCTCTGGCGTGGGCGGGTCAATTTCAACACCCTTCTCACTAGATGAGCTCACCTCTGCTATCAGCAAACTGAAGAGTGGAAAGGCCCAGGAGCCTGATAAAATACCGGCGGAGTTCCTGATGCACTGCGGCCCACGATGTCTTGATTGGCTCCAGGAGTTATACACATGTTGCCTCACCAACCAGTCCTTACCCATGATCTGGAGGAGGGCCACCATCATCGCGCACCCCAAACCAAACAAGCCTAGTGACAACCCCAAGGACATGAAGAACTACCACCCAATATCACAACCGTGTGTTTCCTTCAAACTCCTTGAATGGCTGATCCTGGCCCGGCTGGGGCTAGTCGTCGAAGCCCATCTGCATAATGAACAAGGAGGATTTCGCCGTGGCCGGAGTACTATCCATCAGATTGTAAAACTCACAAATGATATTGAGGAGAGCTTTGAAAAGCGTCGTAAGGCAGGCGTCATCTTGGTGGACCTCGCTGCAGCATATGACAGCGTGTGGCACCAGGGCCTGACACTCGAGCTTCTCATGACCATCCCGGATCGTCACCTTGTACAATTCATATGTAACATGCTTGCTAACCGTAGCTTTGTCCTCAAGACCAGTGATGGGCAGTCGACTGTTTCGTCTGAGGAACGGAGTCCCACAAGGATCAGTTCTGGCTGTTCAACTTGTATATCAGCGATTTGCCCCAAACAATATCTAGACAATATGGGTACGCCGACGATCTTGCTCTTCTTCACTCGGACAGAAGTTGGACTGAAGTAGAAAGTACACTTACTTCAGATATGGCCCTACTTGCAGCATATCTCAAAGACTGTTAGTAGACTCAAGCTGAGCGAAGCCAAGACCACTACTACTGCCTTCCATCTTAACACCAAAGAGGATCATCGCCAGCTTAAAATAAACCTCAATGGAATGCCTCTGCCATTACACTCCGAAGCCAACCTATCTGGAGTTGAAAACTAGTCTTTGATCGGAGAAGCTGACTTATCGGCAGTATCTCGAGTCAATATGGTGCAAAGGTATTTTCGAAGAATAACATCCTGGCCCACCTTTGTTGGATCTTCCTGGGGTGCAGACATCACCTCTACCAACGCCCAGGCTCTGGTCTACAGCACTGTTGAGTATGCCGCCCAAGCATGGTGCATGCAATAGCTCTCACAAATAGCTTAAACACAAATGACCCGAGGTCATTTAACATTCCCGTTTTTGGAAAATCATTGCGCTGATTAACTCAAAACAAATTGGTGAATGTGAGGAAATATGGAGTGTTATCATCATAAAAGACGTGAAAATTGTAATGGTTTAAATATGGCCATTTCATATTTATTAATTGTCAATTAAAAATTGAGTGTTAAGAAATAAGAAAGAAATTATTTTTTATTCTGCGTTAGTAGCGTTTGATTGAAGCAGATTGTTATAGCCATTTGATTTTACACAGAGGCTCACTAGTCTGCGAGAGTATCCCGATACACCTTGGGAATATCATGGTCAAACCTGTAACGTGCCATCCGTATGTTGGTAACGAAACATGGTTGAATTCGGGGATATGTGCAATCACGAAAAAACTGAATTCGTCTCCCTTGTGTACAAAGGAGTTTGACATGAACCCTTTACGTATTGATTATTGATTTAGACATGGAATTTATATCAACATGCCAGGGGTACGAACGAGTGGAAAAATGCGTGAAAAATTGGCCCCCGTCACCTCGTTTATGGAGATTTGAGGCCAAGTTGGTATGTGTAATTAGTTTCATGAACAGGTTAACCATGAATTTGGGCATAAAACGAAGGAATAAAAATTTGAATGGGGTTTTAGAGCACGATAAATTTTTGTAAAAAGGAAAAAGTAAACACGGTGAAGCGCAATCCAATTACCTATAGTCTGTGGGTTGAGGATTATATTACTCAACACAGACGATCTTGGGGTAAAGGAAGAAAGGGTAGAGGGTTCTAGAAACTCAGCATGAGCCTCACACCATAGAAAAGCATGTGCTTCTGGTTTCTGTTGCTATTGAAATATGGGAAAGAAACATCTGTACTGAAACGTCGAGTGTCTATTCTGAACCAATTAGCCTACGCGGTGAAATTCCGGTCGGTAAAAATTCCAAAATGGCCAAAGGAGAAAGTGTCCCAATGCTAACTTTTCCCGTGAACGGAAAGACCCGGCCGTAATAACGATAGTGGGGCCACCGAGGAAGGGAAGAGCAATTACCCGACCGCAAACCCGTAGGTCCACGGGGAAGGCGGCGGTGGTCCGAAAACCGCCCCAGTAAAAATGATCCAGATGGCGTTCCATTCCGCTACATATGACGAGTAATGATTTTCGTTCGGATGGCTTCCCATAACCGGTAGGACACCGTGCCTGTAGAAGAATGGGCAAAAATTTACTGCGAAAATACGCGAAATACTGCAGTCTAGCCAACGAAAAACAAACTCTTTGGATCATCTAACACGAGAAAGCGCCCCCAACAAATGGGAATTACATAAATGGATCCACCCGAGACAGACACTTGTAGAACACGTGTAATAGCTTACCCGCGGTAAGGGTTTTATAATTGTAATGAGACCTATCCTTGAAGTTTAATATCCTACTCGATTCCTTTCTCGTCAGTGGGGCTTGACGGTGTTTCTGTAACTCGCATGCAGGACTAGGTGGTGTTTCCTTAACTCGCCAACAGGATTTAATGGTGTTTTCGTAACTCGCCAACAGGACAAAATGGAGTTTCCGTAATTCGCCAGTAGGACTTCATGGTGTTTCTGAAACTCGCCTCCACGACTTCTTTGCAGTTCAGTATGACTTCGTGGGGATAACTCGCGCTGGGCTTGATTGACATGAATTGATTACATAGAACCAGAGAGTGTACTTGAATGTCCATAAAGATTTTCTCGTGGATCTCTTGCAGTCATGTAATTCAAGTGTAAGATCAAATTGGTGTATATTACAAGAATATCAAGAACAAGAACATCACTGCCTGCGTGAATTACCGTTACGCATCATGAAATCGTATTATGACAACTACAATCATGGAAAAAATTTTGCCACACTTTGTCCGACTTGGATGTAAAGCGACCCCTCCCCTAGGCAATGTTGATCCTAGTCATGTTGTTAGTTGCCTCGCCAGGTCCGCCAACATTGATTGATGAGGGAGGGAAGGATATGGATAAGAGAAAGTAAGAGAAAGACATCTGCTTTCCAGTGAACAATGACTTACCCGATTCGGATCATAGCTGTTAGCATGGGAGCTGTTCCAATACATTGTATCAAGTGTGGCAACTATTTTTTCCATGATTTTAGTTAATATTCAATCGGATTCCTAATCTCATAGGACACGTTTAAATATTTGACAATCCTACCTTCAACAACTATGTCGAAGGTGCAGCTTCCAGTCTTGTTAGTTGTATCCTTGGCAATGTATTGTACCTCTGTTGATCCCAACTGGAAAACATCTCCTGGTTGATGATTTGAGTTAGATGTTACTTCACCTCTTTCATCTGAGAATGTTGGTGGCGTCCAAAAAGCAGTTGTTGTCAAAGAACGGTAATCACATTGTAAATATTGATTCTGTGGGCAGTTCACAGCCACAGGTGCTCGGTCCACTTTATTACCAAAATCAAACAAGAAATATGTATATATCATATCAAATGCACCTCTTTAATGGTTAACTATACTCCATAGATACATGGTCCAAATGTATACATTGATACATGGTCCAAGAAGGGCAACAAATTGGTGCAGCTGAATTGTATGTGTAAGCATGACTTCGCTCACCTTGCACCGTGACGTTAAAAGAGCACCATGCTTTATCCCAGCCCCATCTATGGCTATGTCTGTAACAGGTAACACAGTAAACCACATCGACAAGGTGGCCTGGACGCATAACACCCGCAGACGCGCGCATTGTCTGGTACGCCTGCTAAAACTAAAACGGAACCATCTGCTCATTACATTCCCCGGTAAGGGTATTTAGCCGGCTTACTATGTTTTTCAGTTTGTTGTAGACTTATGGACCCATCTTTTTTCACATTCATGTCGGCACAATTGAATATATTATTAAAAGACAATATACAGATGTTTGCTAATCTAAAAAGGAATTTTATCATTGGAAGAACAGCCATTTTTGAAAAATAAAAATTGGATGACGTCACGCGGCTATTGATTGGTTTATTATTTTGCTCGGGACCATGCAGGTAAATGACGTACGTATCCTACATTGGAAAAAACAACCGATTATCGTCATCTAACTTCGGTTTTTTGAATCAGTAGGGAAAGGTAAATGTTGTACTGTTTAGACATATAAACGGTGTCATTTGGAAAAAATAATAAATATTCACTGGGCAGAGGGCATGTACAGACCTTGATTAAATAGTCGGATTTTATAATATTCGGTCGCCCCCCGAGAGCAAACTGATACCTGATACCCTGACACTGACCTGACACCTATACCAACCTATTCCATCCGTACTCGTTTTATAACTACAATACGGCAAAGCACACGCATTCTTGTATCTCCGTTGTCACAGCGTATCGTCAGTATGAGACTATACAATTTGGTTCTGTAGTAAAGGACTATTTTCATGCATTAAGGCGTAGTAAGACTATTTTCAACGCAGTTCAAGTCATAGTGCGAATCTTAAAATTGTTTTTCAAAATGTTCAAAATTCAAATCAATGCAAAATATGCTCCTTAGTGATAGCCATGAAACAGTAATGGTAGCAGTGTCATGTCACGCATGAATTTGAACATTTAACATCAATGATAAGCTTATACTGCCTCGGGGACACCATCACCATGTGACTGGTCATCTCACTCAACGCAAAGACTGGCAAGGCACCGATCGTCTAACTCAACTCGATCCTTTCCTGATCCAATATAGCCACTGTTAATGATTTTGTAATCCGGGTTCTTCCTAATAGTCTTGGGTATCTCAGTAGGTGATTGTTTGAACCATTTGGAAATCAACATGTGTGATTTGGAGGCCAAAAACTTATCGGGTGTGCATGCAATAACATTGGGTTCCTAATTTGACACCCTCAACTTTTTTTTACATCCAGATTTCAGGTGATGGATTTCAGCTGTGCTTTTATTTGGTTTTTGAATTGAATGTAGAGTGTTAAAGATGCTATATATTTTGAGTGAATTTTTCCACTGTTTTCCATCGTCACTGCTATTAAAATTCACATCACCATGCTCTGTTCAATTACCCCGTGCATAACTCAAAACTCCAGAACTTCCCCTGCAAAAGTAATCTCATCAACATAAATAACCTTGAACATACGGCGCCATGCCTACAGATCTATGCGCTCGTAGCCATGCGCACCGATACCTCTAATATCACAACAGCCCTATTATAATTATTATAACCCCCAAAACCATGCACTCCTGGATTGTAATGGCTATGGAGTGACACTTTTCCATGAGTTGTCCCTCTGGCCGACGGCGGTGTCCATGTTTACGTTTACGCACTCAAATTCCCGTGGGCGGTTACAATTTGCCAATTATTTGGGGGGCCAGTACAATAACCGGAGCTTCTTTATCTACTAGCATACAAAGATACGTGGTTATCGGAATATCATATTAATGGACTATGATTGACATAGAATGCTCGTATTTACATTTTGTTGACAAATTTTATTTAATATGTGGTCTTTCTAGAAGACGTTTCAGCATTGGCAAAAATTTGACACATCCACACTCCCAATTCCTCAACCAGACCACGCATGTTCCATCATAAGATTTATCATCTTTTACGCACCATTTCTCCTGTTCCTGTGAATTTAGGAGCTCCTGATTCAAAAGATGTTAAGTGATCAGTAAGAGGTAACGAAGTCATATGTTAATTTGGTGTACAACTTCTTTTTTTTCGCTCATAATGTCTTAGTCTGTAATATCGTTTCTTACATATCAGTACAATATGTAACTTATGCGTTTTCATATCTCTTTTTTTTCGTGCTCTTACACTCCTTTTACATGTGTGGTGCGTGTGTGTGTGAGGGTGTTAAGGTTCCCCCTCAACCCGCAATCCTCCAAAACCCTCAAATGTAAAACCTCAAAGTGCCCTCTATTTCACAAGAGCAAAGTAAACCACACAAATTAATACACACCAAAAGTGCATTTCCATTAGGTTTTCCCGACAGCCGAAAGATCATTCCAATAGGATGCATTTTGCTTGAGTTATGGCCAATGAATTATTTGCACCGCTTTTTCATTTTATCCACGATTGTCGCTCTTCAGACCTTTAGAAATACACATTCCCCAACCTCATTCGTTTGTTCATGATTTGTTGTTATTTGCACAAAGGGTATTTCTGATATTGAAAAGATTAGTTTTTCAATCTAGAAATTCCAGATCTTGCTCAATCTTCTTTACTGCGCTGCTCTTCCTCCTACTTGGGGAATTGACCGTCTGTAACACGGATGCAGGCTTTGCGTTCTCTTTTCCCCATTTCCTAATCGACTTCTATCATTCTTGTCCTCGGATGCTTGCATGGCAGTGGTATTGCTGTTTCGAAAATCCCCAGACTTGACTCCGCTAGAATTGTTCGCGCCCGAAAGAAACATTAAGCAGAACCACCACAACTTGCCAGACTTCAGAATAGAATAACTGCTGCCTTTGAAAGCATCCGACGAACAAGATTGATAGAAGTCATTATTGAAAGGGAAAAGAGAGCCACGCCTGCATCCTCGTCATTGCTTAGAGGCAGCAAAGTGTGGTGTGTTGTGGGGGGGGTGGGAACAGAGCAGCACAGTAAAGAAGAATGAACAGATCTAGAATTTCTAAAACTAAACCTTTTCAATGTCTTTGTCGCAAAAAACAAAAGAATTCATGAACGGCAAGTAATGTGTTTTGGAGACGGTGTATTGTCTAAAACAGCTTAGACAGTAACCTGGACAGTAAACAACAGTATTACAATCCGTGGATAAAAGGAAAAAGTGTCCAGAATTTTTCACTCGCCATAACTCGGTCAATATCGTCCTTTTGGAAAGATCTTTTCGGTGCCGGAAACCTAATGAAATGTACTTTTTCGGTGTGTATTAAGTTTTACGGTTTTACTCTTTTCCTCTTCGTGAAATAGGGGGCACATTCGAGGGTTTTCTTTTTTTGAGACACACCCGGTATGTGTAGGCCTTTTATGCGGGTGTTAACCGGTTAAATTTTGTTATATTTTGGGGGGTTAATTTAGTATGTTTTTGTGTATTCAAGGGGTACAATATATTCGGGCAACTTGCCTTTCATTGTACCTCCTCCATCTAATTTTGTTGTTGTTGTTTATTTTTATGCGTTTTGATAGAAATAAATTTCTATGAATTCTATGATATCTTGGCTTGCTGACTCTAAAAAGTGAAAGCATTCAAACTATTATTATTATTATTGCTGCTGCTGCTGCTGCTGCTGTAGCTGCTACTACTACTACTACTACTACTACACTACTACTACTACTACTACTACTACTACTACTACTACTACTACTACTACTACTACTACTACTACTACTACTACTACTTCTTCTACTATTCTGTGTAATATTTTAAGAACGGCCTATGTTTTAGTTTTCCAATTAAACAAATCAGTTTCACTATGTACGATGTAGTCTGTAGCGGCTCATGATTCAAACGTTGTTGCTAAAGTCATATTTTGGTTTGTTGATTATGGAAAGTAAAAGGCATTCAAGATACCCAAGCAGGCCAACTTAAAAAGTCACAATCAGTTATTTCTTTTTAAATTTCATCCCTCGAATTTGTATTAAAACTGATATTTTGGCTGCAGTTAGGTAATAGTAACCTTGAGCTATTTTTTAGAAAATAGAATTAACAAAAAACGTTCAATTATAAAAAATGGCCCTAGTGTCACCATATATATTCCCAGCCCCATCTATGGCTATGGATGTGCATGCAACACAGTAAACACTCGAACACGGTGCCTGGATGGTATGTGCTTGGTTGGGGAGTTTTATTTCTCCTGGGTTGTCTGTTGCCGACGGAAGCGTCCATGTTACGCTTAGTGCACTCAACTGCCGTAGGCACATTAAATGCAAGATATTTTCTCTGACGCGGTTTCGAACACCGGGGCTCTTCATTATAGAGGCAATATAACGATATAGAGTTTTCGGAATATAATGGAACTCTCGTGACAACATCGCTCCTATTAGATATGCACTTGACAAAATTTTGTGGACTTTCTAAAAAGACCACACGATTTCCAGCAATTGGCAGAAATTTGACACACTCGCACACCTTCCCCACTCCTCACCCCAACAAAACACAACAACATGCACAATATAAGATTTAGCATCTATACGCACCGGCTTCATCCTGTTCCATGTGATATGTAGTAGCTTCTGATTCAAAATATGTAAGTGATCAGTAAGAGGTAACGAAGTCATATCTTGTTTTGCTGACTCTAAAAAAGTGACAGGTATTCAAACTCTTAGTATATTACTATAATTTGCTGCTGCTGCAGTGAGGCCACTACTACTACTTACTACCACTATTGCTACACTGCTCTTCTATGCTACTCACTACTAGACTTCTACTACTACTACTGCTACTACACTACTTCTAACTATCTGTGTAATTATTTAAGACGGCGATATTTTAATTTTCCATTATTAACGAATCAGTTTCCCCATGTACGATGTCCTCTTTCGTGCTCCTGCTTCAAAGATCTGTTCACGTCCTCTGTGGTTTGTTGATTATATGGAAAAGTCAACCACGCTATTGAGATATTCCCGTTGTAGAAAACAAACATTGCAGCCCTGCACCCGCACGGCGCCTCGCTGTGAGCGCTCCGTGGCAGTTAGCCCTTTCTATTCTGGGGAGCTCGCACGGAGCTTCCTGTCTGGTTGACTGTGAACGGGAGTGATTCGGGCACATCATCATGATGATCGAAATAGATTTCTGATGCATTTTATTTACGGTTTTGCATGGGCTCCGGCCTAAGGCCCTGGAGTAGGTGTGTGGGAGTGATGGGGGTGTGATTTTGCATGGGCGCCGTGATAAGACCCAGGAGGTAGATTTCTGAGATGATTTTCTGTATATCCATGTGGAAGAGTCTGCATGGGCTCAGCTAAGCCGCAGGGAGGCACCACCAATGATTATATAGGGGAATGTTACCTCGGAAAGGGACATAGCCGAGCGTCTTGAAAGACTCTATCGATACATGCTTTCGTTATTGATCTGCTTGATAAAGATCCCACAAACAGTGCATAAATGGCCAAAGTGATGATGTATCAAAAACTAATAGATGGGGTCCGAGTATTGGGAGACATAGGAACACCCCCAAAAGCCGTGGTTTAGGCCTAACAATAAAGAAGGCAAAATCCAGCAAAGATACGAACACTTCATCAGACAAAAAAGAAACAACAAGAAGAGTGATAAGACAAATTCCATCAGTTCAAAAAGGTAAAATACTCGCTACAACTCCATTGAAACGGGTCATATAGCTAGAGAGTGTCCCAAGAAACGTGGCAACCAGAGGTCAAAAGGCCTTAATCCCAAACATCTATAATAGTAAATAAAATGAGATATGTCTGTCCGGCTCTGCGTTTCCTAGCCCCAGACGCGTAACCAGCTTTTTTTTTTCAATGGGGGGGGGGGCAAAGGGGACATATTTTTGGGGTAAGCTAAGTTTGTTAGTACACTATAGACCTGTTGTTTTTACTGTATATTAGCGCATGTGCAGAAAATCACTAATTCCACAAGAGAAAGGGGACAAGATTACCCATAAGGGGGAAGCTTCCCCCTGCCTCCCTCTTGTTACACCACTGCCTTGCCCTTTGTACTATGGAGCTGATATTTGCAGGTAGGAAACACCAGTCTGGAGTTTGTTATCGGGATTTCAGATTGACCCATAAGATCAAAGGTCATGTGTAGAAATGCCCTGTCAGTCTGTCTGTCCTGTTATGCATTTCGTTATGCTTTGACATATGGGACTGGTATTTTGCATGAAGGTAGGGGAGGAGAATTTGACGTTTGTTATCAGGGTTTCTTTGCTATGTTTTAGGGGAGTGACCCAAAAGGACCAAGGTCATCTAGAGGTCAATTTGCTTCAATTTGCCTAAAAATGCCCTATGACCACCCTATTTGATCAAAAGACCACTGACCTGAGCACAGATCATTCTTAGGTCAAAGGTCACACACATAGGTCAGAGGTCACACACGGGGGAAATGCACTAGTGTATATCCCTAAAGTCCCTTAACTGCATTCAAATGCACTTTTCAAAAAAATCACACAGCGGACCAGACCCCCGCCTTGTTTTAGGGGAAAATCGCCCCTAGATCTAACAAGAAAATTAACGCTACCTCCCTTTTTTTTTTTTTTTTTTTTTTTTTTTTTTTTTATAAATGCAATGGCAAAGTTGAGAAACAAATAAGCCTACTAAGTGACATGGAAATTGAAGAAAGAAGACAAATGTTAGCTATCGGGTGTAGTACATGGGATGCCAGTTTCTATCCATGGAGATTTGCAGTGTACCCAGACAGCTGTGTCCGCAGATGTTTCCCTGCACTTCTTACTTATATCATAATTGCAGGCCCTGTATTGCAAGCCAATGGCAGAAATTGACATTCAGTGCCAATAGAGTCTGGCAAAGTCACAGTTGCTGTGGTCCAAGGTTTGCATAGAGAAGTAATCCTTGGTCACGACTTGAAAAGGGAAAGTCATTGTGTGGAACTTTTTTCTTAATCCCATGAAAGAAATAGCTGTTCTCTTACCCGGAGACAAGTCAAGCAACAGTCTCTGATGAAGTGAAATTTGTAGAAAGTGAACTGCTGAAACACGGTAGAAACGTCATACATTTAGGCCTGAATACAGATGTTGCTGATGCTGACCACAATGCCAGGCCCATAGAAAAATGGACGGTGCCAAGCAGTCGGGGCACCAGACTTTATTTTCGGGGTAAGGGGGCGGGGACAAAGTGATTTTTTGGGGGAAAAAGTGAAATTTGGGGCAAAATAACCCACAATTTGTAGATTTTAAACCAATTTTGGCCCAAAATCGCTAATTTTTGCCCCAAAACGTACATCAGTTTACTATTAAGAGAGCGTGTTATGTCTTGCCGACCGGCACCCATTGGTATCACCTCACGATTTATTTTTATCGTTTAAAGCGCCATCAAGCTGGATTTTTGAATAAAGCGTGCGTAGAGACAGTCGAAGTCTAGGCGATCGAGGTAGCAAGACGTGACGTGTGCATGTGGGATAAATTTACATTCTCGAGTGGAAGTGTGTTCAAATTATACCGAAAAAAATATCTGGAAATTAGGGGTATAGATTACAAGCTGACAAATGATTATGCTGTTATTTTAAATTAGAAGTTAACTTAGCATTGCCTTCCGTAGGGATTATAGAATTCATATGGAATTGACCGATGGTAACCAATACCAATCACGCTAACAATTAAAATACCACAAACTAATTCATTAAGAACGTACGGCATTCTTCTTTGCTACATTCTTGAGACTCCTTTGGCGATTCTCCGTCACAATCTCCTTCCGGATCACTGCATATTCTCACCCTGTACCGAGTTCCATTACCGCAGGTTGTAGGACAACTATCCCATGATCCCCAATCACCCCAAGTCGCTGAAATATACAGATAGATATTAACAGTTATATGGGATTCGGTCTGATCAAAACCCAGAACAATGTCGGCAACAATGAAACTGGGGAAGTTAATACAAACATTATAAAAACACATAGAATATGTAAGATGTTTTGCATCTTCCACAGGTCCAGTACTTTAAAATTTAAGAGGCTGGATACAGGAGGATTGTAACATTTCAAAGTAGAGATCCCGGATTATATTCTAGTGATAATAATTCAATTTTCTAATCCCTGATATTGGTATGAGGGATCGGATTGGGTTATATATTCATAAATTAAGTTATAGCTATAGAGTGGAAGAGGCACCTGCAATATGGAGCTCAATTCAAAATTAAAAGTTGGACTTGGAATTTATAAAATAATAGTGGACTTGGCTTTTTTTAGTTGGAAATATTGCAGGTATTATGTCAAAAAAAGACCTGCAGACGATTCAATTGTGCTATTACCTCTGCCTTCTGTATGGTAAATGGAATCCATCTGGAATTTCCCGATGGTAACCTTTACCAATCACACCAACAATTGAAATACCACAAATAAACTAATTCATTAAGAACTTACGGCATTCTTCGTTTCTACATTCTTGAGACTCCTTTGGCGCTTCTCCGTCACAATCGCCTTCCGGATCACTGCATATTCTCACTCTGTACCGAGTTCCATTCCCGCAGGTTGTAGGGCAACTATCCCATGATCCCCAATCACCCCAAGTAGCTGAAATATACAGATAGATATATGGGACAGTTATATGGGACTCGGTCTGATCAAAACCCAGAACATTGTCGGCAACAATGAAACTGGGGAAGTTAATACAAACATTATAAAAACACATAGAATATGTAAGATGTTTTGCTCCTTCCACAGGTCCAGTACTTTAAAATTTAAGACGCTGGATACAGGAGGATTATAACATTTCAAAGTAGAGATCCCGGATTATATTCTAGTGATAATAATTCGATTTACTAATCCCTGATATTAATATGAGGGATCGGTTTGGGTTATATATATTCATAAATAAGGTTATAGCAAGAGTGGAAGAGGCACCTGCAATATGGGGCTCAATGCAACATTAAAATTTGGACTTATAATTTATAACATACTAGTGGACTTGGCTTTTTTTAGTTGGAAATATTGCAGGTATTATAAAATATCTGCAGATGATTTAATTTTTCTGTTATTTTCTATACGAAATTTACTTATCTTTGCCTTCTGGTAGGGAAAATGGAATTCATCTGGAATTTCCCGATGGTAACCTTTACCAATTACGCCAATAATTGAAATTATTGAAGTTACGACTTTGTTGCACTCAACATAAATTCAATTTTAAATGCAACAAAGTCGTATCTACACCAAAACAGGTCTATTTAACGTAATAACTCTGCAATAAATTGAGATTGTCACCTGGAATGTATATCAAATTATGCGTAATGACCTACTAATATAACTCATTTTCGCCAAAAATGTCTGTTACGACTTTGTTACACTAACATGACGATACGTACGAATATAAGTGCATACATACGCACGCAGAATACCTACCTACCTACCCACCCATATACCTATACCAACCTACCTAACTTCTTTCCTTCCTTTGCCTAAAAAATTAGCTTCTTTCCTGCCTTTGGGAAAATTAGCACCCGTGGAGACATACCAAGATCATTATTCATTTCTCTCCGACCGCCTGGCCAAATATCATGATGTGTTATTGTGGAAATAATAACAGCAATATAACCACGTCTTTGTTTACCTTTCCTTTTTAAAAGAATGTTTTAATATATTTCTTTCAGATCGCGTGCAGCCAAGATTGCGGCTTTGAACGTACTCTGAATTACCGTTCAAGATTGCCATCCCATTTTTAACACTTAAAAGTGTATAAGGTCTTGCGCACCCCCTTTTCCCCGAAAACCATTTTATCGTTGGATTTTTTACCAAAATTGTGCTTATTGAAGGGGTACATCTACATGACCACATACCGGGGAAATGAAAATCGGTTGTACCGATTCAAAATGGCGGTCCAAAACCAGATTTTTGTGTTTCGCACAAAATTCTCCCGCCAAAACTGAAAAACCACTTTCCCAAAGGCTCATAAGTTATATGTGGTTTTCCTGTGATGTACCCCATCATTGACCAGAGTTTCGGTAACAAATTTCAACAGCTAAGTGGTTTTCATAGCCACCCCCCCCCCAGCCTTCTTTCGAGAAATCGATCCTTTGGGTCTACGTACCACACAAATGTGTTCTGTTGAGAAGTTCATCCAATATCTGGGGCTTCCAATTGACTCTTTGAACAAGCAGATCTGCATTATCCATAAAGCAGAAGTCCTCTCCAGTTTCGATCCCACCAATGCAGTTACTGGTACTTCGCATATTAGGTGCAACCACTATCTGGCAGTGACAAAGGTCCTTGCATGGAAGTGACCATCGCATCTCTTTTGTGAGAGGATCTGTCTTTCGCTGTCAATAACACACATGTGGCAACCTACAGTAACAAAGAGAGCCTGTAAAAGAGATTTCTAAAATAAACAGACTACATATATGTTTAATGTTGTTTTAAAGGGATAAGTGGTATAATGCGAGAGAAATAAAAATTTCGAAATGCATTTTTCTTATAAATCAAAGATAACTTTTTAATTTATCAATTCCATATAACTATCTTAACGTAGGAACAAAAACCCCAAATAGTAAAAACATGAAGCTTTGAGAAAGTTTTCATACCATCGTCCCTCAAATAGACATACAGTGATCATGGTGAAATCACAACTCAAATCACACTAAACCGCTGATTGTGTTTACTTACTCGCAGTACAAATAAACCAATGATAAAATAATATTGTGTTAGAGGTCAAACTGTCGGACCATGATGCACAATATTACGCTTATACATCTGGGATATTCACACGTAAAGGTTTTGATCTCATTCCGAATTTTGGATACGCACGTATAGAATAAAGAATCATATTAAAAGTACCGCATTGTCTTTAATACACTGATTTTCAGCCAATTACTTTCAAGTTATGTTAGCACATATATGATAGTAACAAAATACCAAATACGAATTTTGATGATATTTGTCGATGTTTCGGATTAGCAAATCGCTGCACTCTAAACATGTTTAGAAAGTGACTACAAAAAACGTTTAATTTAAAAAAAAAAAAAAAAAAAAAAGTGTTTAGAAATTAAACACTGGGCCGGTATTCACAAAGCGGGATAACTTTAACCCGGTGTTTAATTTAACCCTTGGTTAAATATCCCCATAGAGGGATAACATGAATTTAAACCCAGGATCGTTGGGATAAAGGCTGTTTAACCTTGGGTTAAAGTTAACTCGCTTTTTGTGAATACGTGATGTGTTTAGAACTTATACATTTGGTGTTTAGAAATTAAACTTTTGGTGTTTAGTATATGTTACATGTTTAAGATTAAACAAACGCGTCTAAACCTTTAATCCCTCTAACAAGTCAAAATACGATCACAAAAAGGGGAAACCCCTTTAAAAAAAATAAATGTTTAATTTCTAAACACTTTTTTTTTTTTTTAATTTCTAAACACAGATTGTTTTAATTGCTAAACACTAACCCTCTTAAACAACACCACCTTGCCTTCCTTCTAAACCTGTTTTTTTTTACAGTTGGGCTTATCCTTTAATAGACAAGTTAATCTTTTGTAAATCACTGTAACATCATGACCTATCCTGCAAACGAATTTGGCCAGGCCATAGTAGTTGGAACATGCCCATTTTCAAGATAAAAAAGATTTATCACACATTGTGTAATTGCACATTTCACGCTTGCAAATTTTACGTAGGCTGTGGATCAAATACGTTGTAGTATAAGGGAAGGATGGCAATATATTTATCTGGATACTTGGCAGGTGTGCTGCGACAGTAAGTTCCACAGCCGGATCCGATAACACTGGAGCGCTAACCCTAACAAGACGGTAACCCCCTAGCTTATTCCCACCTAACCCTAATAGTAGGGTTTAAATGAGAATCTTAATCTCGAAGATTGGGGAAGATGGTTTAACATAAACAACCCTGGTCCAACCAAGCCCCCCCGCCCCAACGGATGATCCCCTTTCGCACAAAAACCGCAACAATACGATCTAGCTTTATGTAATTTTATAAGTTCATCCTTTGCGGTCATTTTAGCGAAAAAAAAATGGAGTACACTTTCATGGAGGTCCGGGCGTCCCGTCAAAGTCGGAAGGTACGGGGGTGGTTGCCACCTTCCTAACTTTACTGTGTAAAATGGCATAAAATGGTACTTATGTAAGTAATGATACTACTGTAAGCAAATATTTTTTTCTTGTATTTTTTCTTATTATTTAGAGTATCACATGTGTATTCTTCCTTGGTTGGCAACCATCAGTGCCAAATAAATACCAATTGTGCTTGCATGAATGGGCAAAACGGTCGAAAAAAAAAAACCATCGATTGTGTGGGGCGTTTGCCTTACAAATTTGCGTAAAAATAACTCTCTCAGGTATGACTTTCACGATTACGTCAATTAATTAAAACTTGAATATGTTTGTCATTGATTTGATAAAGAACATATGTAGCTACACACGTACCAAACAGGATGTTTGTCGCTTAATAATTACGAAAAAATCAGGGGGTGGAACCCCCCCCCCCCACCCCATGGTCTGACGAGTACAAAAACCCTTGTTGGACGAGGGTTAAAGATGTTTTCTATAGTTTGAATGGTACTCAATTCATAATTTTTGGTTCAACCTATGGGAAAGTACAGGTATAAATTGAAATCAAGTCAAAATTGTGCTCAAATATACCACCAATACATTTACTTTTATAAGGATTTTAAAAAGGTATATTAGTTTGTCTAGATTCCGTTCTTATTTAAAACAAGTACAGCCGTTTTTTTAGGTTCAAGGTTGTTCCAATTTGTCAAACTGGTGTCAGTTTTGTTCGTCTTTGCTTATTTTACAATGTTGGCATTTGGTTGCGTAATTGATGGCCAAAAAATTAACATAATCTACATGGTCTATGGGCTCAGTAGGCCAGAGCATAATTTGACATCTTTTCATCACATTTCTGAGCACTGGCCTAATTTTTTGCTTCCGGATGATCTTCACCATTAACGGGCTGGTAGCCATGTAACCTTTACTAAGTGAAGAAGATAATATAATATACAGTTAGGGAACCCAGTCACCGTAGGATCATGGCGCTTACCATTATTATTACGCTGTCCACTAGGAAATCGGCGCAGCGTAGCGCAACTCCTATCAGCAGCACTTAGATCGTACAATTCCCTAACATCTCCTCCGATTTCATCCGGGTAGAGAGAGGCAAGCAATTTAAAGTGCCTTACCCAATGCAACACACGTTTGCCTCAGCGGGAATCCGAACTCACAACCTTCAGATCATGGGGCGGTAGTTTTACCACGTACCACATCTCCCTTTAACAACGAACCTAGAAAACTATCTTTTTAATTATTAATAATAGGATAAAATTACATTAATGTATATTTAAACAAACCTTTACTTCAATTTACCCGGTACTAATGTTTACCCCTTATAAGAAAGTTTCCCCCGCGATTCTTAGAGGTTAACAAAAAATCCTGATTCAGACCCTTCACACTATAGAACATCTTCAAACCATTTCCCCAAACTTTCGAGAATTGTAACCCTACTATAACGCTAACTGCTTACCTAATCTACCGCCATAGGCGATTAGGGGGGGGCGAACCCGGCGCGCCCCGCCCCCTATTTTTTGCAAACCGAAGGGCGCCGGTCGCCTTGTCGATGTAGAAAATGCCTTTTGGCGCACAGGGCGCCGGGCGCCCCTGTATACTAGGAAAATGAGACCTCTTGTGGGCGCCCCTTGCCGACACAATTCAATTTGAAAAAACTTTCAAGGCTCGCTTCGCTCGCCGGGTAGACGCATTTTTTTTCACCACTCTGTTTTGAAATTTTGAGCAGGGGGTACTCTTCTTTGTTGTGTTGTTTTGGTGGCGCCTGGTGCTTGAAAAAAAATAAAAAGATAGGCGGTGCCACTCCCCCCCCCCCCCCCCCCCCCCGCCTTCAGAATTTAGAACTCGATTGAAAAATAAAAATTGGTGGTCTACCCGGCGAGCAAAGCGAGCCGGAAAATTTTAAAACGAATTGACGGTGCCGCCCCCCTATTGAGAATTCCTGGATCGCCCTGAACCGTCCTTATCTATCTTTCAACAATAATCTCCAAACCCTGATAAGAATCGTAAGTAGTGAATTTACTGTTCGGTGGCAATTTGATGCTCAACATCCGTCATTTGATCTTACGCTGTAGTCAGGTTTTGACTGGAAAACCTGGTAAAATCGGCCAGAATACAGTCATATTTGACAGACTGGTCAAATTTACCCTTTTCCAGTCCTAATTGAAACATAAAAGTGACAAGGCATTTTAAAGGAAATATGTCCAGATTTTTGTCAAGCCATTTGACTGTACATTCATAAAATATATGTACATACATCCGAATTCCGAAAAAATAATCACCATTTGATGTAAAATTAACAAAATGATGCAATTTTAATTGTTGCTTTTTTTGCCATACGAAGAAACGGGCGGATTTTTTCGCCAAGACGGCTTCATTGATAAAAGCGCCCAATTTTGCTTCCCTCGTGACGGTCAAGTGGATGACCAAAACATCGTGTTTGCTCGAATTGTTTTGCTGACAAACTACTGTAATATTATTGGTTAATGAGTAATAATAAAATTTAGAAAATAAGTTCAATCAAGAATGACATATTTTGTTTCATTTTGTCGTTGTGTTATTAATTATTATTGAAGTGGCAACACTGCGAATATTGTGTGTCACAACGACGTAAATTATGGATGGTCATCACTTTGGCGTCACCATTTGCCTGCGGATGTGGATTGTTCGGAATCGTTTTCGAGTAAGCTATTGGGCGGAAAATTAAAAAAAAAAAAAAAAAGGGCAACATACTCAACAAATGTGGACAATTTTCAACTTATTTGATTTATATTTAAATCTACGTTACTCTTAATCTTTCCATCCATCACCAAATTTTCAAATATTCAGATCTTGACGATTTCCTATTAAGTGAGTAAAATCGTTTCTTAATATGTATTGCATCCGATCTTTTTGTTGTTCACAAAACTCTTTGCAATTCTTACTCCTTTACGCCGTTATTTTCATAAAACTCAAACTCTCTAGACAATGTTTTCACTACTTGGCATAGGGTTGACCACATACCTGCAATTTGCAATAAAGAGCCGCATTTGAGGTCATTTTCTGCTCTGGTGCGATCTTTATTAATGGTTTTTGTGTTGTTTCACACGGTTATTTTGCCAAATTGGATGAATATATCTTAATATAAAGTTATTCTAAATTTTGACTCGGTGCTATAAATGTGATTGTCTACACTATTCAATTTTCATAATTAATAATATTTAGCAATCACCATATCTATCTACGCACCATACCACATCAAAAATTTGCTTTTAGTCGATGTTAATTGGCAACTCCCCCCTTTCCCAGCATGTACATTAAATTCAAACGTGGAGTGATTTGGTGGTGTGCTTCTAACACTACGGTAGCCTACATGTGATGACCTAACTCATGTAATTTCACAACTTTAGGACTTTGAATGTCATTATACTCACACGTAGCCTACGTACATTCATATTCCTATTAAAGCATGGTTTCATATACCGGGTCTATGGTAGTCATTTTAATAAAATACTTCTCAATTTGCCCGATTTAAGTATTTATGAGCCTTTTAACCATTTTTGAACTATTTCCGCTATTTCAAATTGTAAGAAATAACGTTTTTCCTAGAGGAAATCAGTTCTGAAAAGTTAACGTTGTTGTGCGTCACGTACGTCTCGTCACCGCACCCGCCTCCATCTCCTCAAAACCGAGTTTTCACTAGAACACAACAATCCGGTAATTAAATAGTGAAATAGGTCAAAAGCTAACTCGGAGATTTCCCAAAGAGAGCGCACTCATTTTTTCAACAAATTGTTATTTTGGTTTTGTTTGTTTTGTTTGTTGCTATACGTAATGTTTGTCTATGTAGTAATCGCTATCATCTGAATAGCTAGGCTCTCCTCGATGCCCGTCGTATAGAAAATACAATTTTTTTTTCAAATCTCCGGATCGATTTTTTATTATACACAATATCCTATGCTACTGCCATACTACACATAAAGGTTTTAATACATCAAAACGAAAATTCCACCCTTCCATCTCATACATTTTGAAATTGAGCATGCAGAGTGGTAGAATCATTAGTTGACTATTTTAATAATACACACAAATTTCCAAAATCTCTGAAGTCCTTGCCGTTAATAACAACAAGCTAATCGACTACGGTTAAGTATTAAGGTGGCATTTTCGTGATCCACAACCTCGTCCCCCCGCCCTACACCTTAAACAAGTTTAGATTTTTATATTTTATATCAATTAAAACCATCAAGCCTTAGTCTCATTGTACCTAATCTACGTGCAAATTCGTGTCGTATTTCTAAGAAATTCGCAATTTGGTTTTTTGTGTCCGTAAACGGACAGAAATTACAGCACAGTGGCCTATGGGACCGTGTGAAACAAGCAACTGCTCATAACTCAAAACCACAAGATCGGAATCAACTAAAATTTTGGGAATAAGGTTTTCTCAAGGATATCTAGTGAACCATGAATAAAACAGAAGGTGCTGGAATCACAAAATGCCCCTTTAATGTTGTGGTTTCGTTTAAAGGTCCCAGGAAATGCAAATAGAATTGATGTGATTTGTGTCAAGTCTACAAGGAGGGAGCAGAAAGCATTCAATATTTGGGTTGGTGATGACATCATTTGTGGTACCATTGATTTATCAGAGAGTAATAGGAAATTCCACGTGACTGGTGTGAATCTATTCATGGTACTGACTGCTAATCAATAGTTTCACTAATGATGTCACTGGTAGTGTATTTTTTTCTGGCCCTGTTAATTGCAATGGAATGTCCACAAAGATTTGGAGTAGGTTTATCATCTCATTTCCTGGGACCTTTAACAAAGTATGTAATATCATGCCCCCAACACTCAAATCCCTGAGATCATTTCAACCTTATGAGGTCCAAAGGGTTTGGGACTTAGATTGCTTTCTCCTTTATGGAGTCCTAGCAACAGGTCCTTCTTATTTGGAAGAAATCATCCAAGTTGATGGGATTTTCGGCAAGTTAACGTAATTTTTATAAATAATCACCTTAGTCGCTAACACATAACACTGTATTGGTAATGGTACACCACTTTACGTGCATCATCGTCACGCTAATATATATGTTAATTAAAAACTTGTCATCTTTACTGGCATTTATGTACATAACAAAAAGGTACCGACAAAATTTGTTAATTTTGAAAATATTCAAAACATGTTCAAAAGGAACAAACCGAAATGAACGGATGAAGATGGATGAAGTCTTCTCGTTTCTCGGCCGACAGAGAGGAAATAATTATTAAAAGTTTAGCTCGACACAATCGTCTTCAAGCCGAAAATATTTTACAAATGAAATCGACCTTTTCGAGCACGCACCATTTGTTTTCTTGAATAAGACTTCGTCTATCATTTGCTTTGTTCATATTGTATTGATTCCGTAATGTTCATACAGAAATAAATAACTAAATAAATAAATAAAATTACGGTAATTTATTGTGCATTACGCCAAAGCCCGACAATAGACCCTCATCATACTTCGCAATGACGGGCATAATTGAATCAATACCAATATCACCATGGAAATAATGGCTTACCTTGGTTTTCAACAACATTAAGAAACTAAAAGAATGAAAACAATTTCATTTTAGTGCAGCGAACATTTTCAAATTGATGTAATAGTGGTATTGTTTATTAATATCTTATATTTTTCAGTATGTAATGACCCTGACTTTTTATTGAGATTGTTTCTGGATCAATTTCGATTTTTATTTCCTTCAATTCTGAATAATACCTTTATTCGCATTTAAAATCTATACTTTCGCGGTTTACTTCTTTTAGATAAATTCCCACATAAATACAATCTTTAATAGAAGTCCGCGAATCAAGGTGGCATAATCGAAACGCTAGAGCTATAACATGACTCTGAAGCAAGCAGGTCATCGGAGGTAGGCAGGACTAAGGTGGTGGTTCTATTTTTCGTCGGTTGCCTAAAAGGTCCCATGAAATGCAAATAAAATTGATGTGGTTTGTGTCAAGTCTACAAGGAGGGGCTAGAAAGCATCATTAGTGAAATTATTGAGTTTTGAGAGAGTAATAGAAAATTCCAGGTGACTGGTGTGAATCTATTCATGGCACTGACTGAAAATCAATAGTTTCACTAATGATGTCACTGGTAGTGTATTCTTTTTCTGGCCCTGTTTATTGGAATGGAATGTCTCGTAAAGATTTGTAGTAGGTTTATCATCTCATTTCCTGGGACCTTTAACGCAAATGGTAACCTACAGAATGCTATTGGCTGATCTGTGCCGTGTTCTTATACAAATAAGTACACGGAACGAGGTTAAACAATACCGTTATGCTCATTCTTAAAGAGCTATCCGCTTGCACGTTTAAAGTTTAAATAGAGGCTATTTTATAGTTGATATGTATCACAACAATAAACATGATTAACAAGAGTTTACTTGATAGGCAAGTCGCATACTACAAGCTAATTTTGGTATTTTTGGAAAATATGGGTACTGTCAACATCATAAACCAAAATTACCAAGAATCCTCTTGGGGTAACATATTCTAATGGCGTCTTCAAAATTGCCGCCATTCTGTGTATTTGGGTATATTGTTTCAATACTGCGTTTTATACAATCACGATTTGAACACCGTTTAACTATTTTTCATCAATTTTGATAAGTAGCACTACTATTTAATTAACACGTGATTATTTACAGCAGCATAACACTAGAGGGAGCCTGCCAAAATGGCCGCATGGTCTTATTATCTGGAATCAATGAAATTGCGTAAGGAGTCGTCCAAATTTTTAACCATTTCGTTAACGTACAAAGCAATGATAATTACAAATGATTAAAATGTTGTAATGATGATCAGGTATGATAGTCAGAGTGCGATGATAGAATGTAATGATGGCCAGGTATTATGATAACCATAGTGAGATGACACAGAATGATGTATATTTTTATAGAGTGAAAAGAATTTTGCAGGAAAAGGGAAAACAAGTCTTCGAAAAGTAAGTTATGAGAGAACTGTACGTGAGCGGGTATGCACCAGACACAATTTGTTAGGCATAGCAACAGCAGTTGTTTGTAAACTAAACGTAAAATGTAGTCCTTGTAATTATTAAATTGCTTGCTGTTCAATTACAGTAAGATTCCTACCAGTTGCATTTTCAGTAACGTAATGATATCAGCTTTTTGTGATAAGACATTTCTAAATATTGCACGTTTGATGATCGGTGGATATATTGAATCATTTATAGAAAATTGATAATATGACTTGACAATTGTGTTGTGTGCAATGGCTCGTGATGACGAAATAATTGCTTGAAATTTTATTAGCAAAGTAATGTATTGAAAGCACGGTGATCCTTTTTATCTTTTTCTTTTTAATACAAAGCGGTGTATCGCTTTTAATGCGGCTTTCAATTGCACTGACAGTAATATAACACACACTAAGGTCCAATACAAAACATCTATGAAGCTTTATAAGTTTAAGTTTTTATTGAAGGGAGGTTTTAATTCGTAAGTGGACAGACGAGTATATAGTTTATTAATCTAGTTTCGATGCAACGAAGATAGACGGATTGAGATAATATCACGAAACAAGAACTTTTATCGATATGTTGCCTCGATCCCTGATAGATTAGATAAATGAAAAAGAAAATATCTACGGTTGTTTGTTGAAAGAGAGGCTGTAGAAACCGTACCTAGATATACACATATGATTGAAGGCAATAAATTTATGGATCGGTCTCATCTGAACATTTTGGAAACCTGCAACCGTTATCGCCAATAAAAGTATTGTTCTTTTAACTCGTTCCTTGCATTCAGATTTCATGTCGTGTAAGGAAACAATTCTACGACTCTTACTGAAAACTCTGCAGAATTCCGATGCATACGCCTATTGAAGTTCTAAACATGTCTCAGAATCTTGAACAACCAACTATAGTTTAAAAAACCACCAAAGGAATACAAAACATCCGCTGTTTCTAGTATTCAAACGAAACATTTTTTCGCTTTGCTGGAACTCATTACAAACAAAACATAGGCTTAGCCATGAGGAGTCAATATCGATACCATCACTGTCCACCCACTTGAAAGACCATTGTTGGAACAAACATCGAATATCGTCACTCTCTATAAAATTCTTGATGGTATCATCCTTACATGCTACACCAATTATCAAATTCTCTGCAAATATAAAATCAAGGAATCAATTGCCTTGATCTGCGTATCTAAAAAGGTGCAAACTTTAATTAGCGTTCTTGGCTCAATTATATATATATCCCTAACGTCCCTTAACTGTATTTAAATGCACATTTTCTGCATTTAAATGCACTTTTTGCCAAAATCACGGAGCGGTCTCCTGCCTAATTTTTAGTGGAAATTGCCCTAGATCTAACAACGCTACCTCCCTTTTTTGCGGTGATTTTCCTCTAGGGAACTAGATTAGATTCAAGGACAAGTTGCTCTTGTTTCAACCCTGCACGTGTCAATACACTAATTAATTAATTAAGCCACAGTACTGTATTTTTAAATCCAAAACCATAATTGGAAAGTTGCTCTACAATGCTGTAAATCAGGTATCTTTTGCTGCTTAAATACATTTAACTTTTTTATAGAAATTAAAAAAAAAAAAGTAAAATTATATTGAATGGACTTTTGTTTGTCCTCCAGATCATCCGAGCATGCGAAATAGCAAAAGCATGCACCTGGTTCACCTGAACATTTCAGCTATTCTAACAGTGCCTCAGGGGGTCCTTTGTATTCTCTGGCATGCTTGGGTTGTTCTGGAGGCAGTTCTGGCCAAGATAACCTATTGACCGGCCGTGCAATCGCCCTTTACCCTAAAATGTAATTCGAGTGAAAATTTCACTAAGAGAGTGAAACTCTTATAAACCACTCCAAAAAGAGTGGTTTGTACTTAAAAACAGTGAATTTCCACTCAAAAAGAGTAAAAATCACTCCAAAAAGAGCTGATTTTCACTCGTTTGAGGAGTTAAACGAAGGAAAACACTTTTGAGGAGTGAAACGAAGGACAACACGAAAACGAGTAGAAATCCACTCTTTTTGGAGTGTTGTTCACTCTTTTTGAGTGGGAATTTGGCCTCTTTTTAAGTCAAACCACTATTTTGGGAGTGAAATTTCACTCGTTTATATTTAAAGAGACACACTGGCACATTTGAAAATAGTGCGCCCCTCAATTTTTTCAAAATCATCTTTTTTACTGGTTGTAAGGCTTTTCTATACAAAGGCCTCACTCGAAATGATTAAGACCAAATCAGCTTCCTTAGGTCAAGCAGAACGATTTTAATAATTTAACACGTCGCCGCGACGTTAATTTCAGCGACATGGGGGGTGCGAAAACGGCGTTAACACAGAATCGCACGCCATATGCTGTTTCGCCACGCTATGCACACGTTTTGATCGGTCTATAACCTTTGTGGTTTAATCTCCGTGATTCGATCAAAAATATTCATGTAAGATACACTTTTTTTATTAAGTTATGAAAAATTTAAAAGTTGGCCTAAAATCTACCTGATGTATTTATCCTCATATCAATGTCCCTATCTGTTTTGGGGTTATGTATTTTTATGTGTAAAAAAAAAAAAAAATATATCTCTGTTCTTCCAATGGCCTAGACTATCATTTGAGAGCAATTGAAGAAACTTCATATTGTGTGAAAATGTGCCATTGCCGCATTAAAGAGTAGAATCACGCAAATTTGATAACCATGGCAACTGTGCCTATTTGTTTACTAAATGTACGAAGGTTAACCAGAATTCCAATCATGACTTACACTACCCAATGCTTTTCTTAGTCTAACAAGAGACTCTTCAGCTGAGATATAATTTCATTAAAGGTTGGTGCCCCGATCGACAATCTCCCTCCCCCCACTTTACTCCATCAACTGGAGATTTGGGTATAGAAGACCGTTCATATTTGTTCTCATTACCCCAGTGAAATTAAGGCCCAGGAATGTTTCCTGTTGATTGATTTTATTAACAAAAACGCTGACAAGTGTGGTATACCACCTTTATTACACACACACTTTTCTGTGGGCCATTTAGTACACATTTTTGTTTATACTATTCCAAACGCTAGGCCCGATTTAACTCAAATGTGGTAATCAGATGTTTTTGATGATATGCTTCCATGTGAGGAATAAAACATCTATGAATATTTAGATCATGATTCGGGCACCACCTCTAAGTCATTCCGGGGCGTAACAGGGTCACTTTTCAGAGGGGGGGGCAGTTTCCTGGTTTTGAGGCAGATTTTCCGGTTGGAGGTGGGTTTAAGGCAGATTTTCCTGGTTATAGGTAAACTTCCCAGTGCCAGACAAAGGATGACTGATTTAGCAATGATTTTTTAAGCTTTGTTCCCGTCAAAGCTCTCTGGGTGGCACCCCGACCGCCACCCGCCCCCCTGCCTGTTACAAACTGCTGGTTGTATTCAATAACGTCCAAACATTACAATGCTTGAAATAGATAAATAGTGTCATGATAAGGCTGTTGCAGGTAAAGCCTCATAGCTAAAACGACAGAGAGGATGCCCATCATCAACAAAAGGACAACCCCTGAATGAACAAGCCCGCCTTAATTCGGGAAAGTTGACACGTTCACAAATGAAGTTTGTAATATTCAAGCTATGAACATTATTAGAGTAGGACAGTAACATCCATATATCAGAAAAAGGTGTTTTACGCCTAATTCAAAATGGCCGCCACCATACAAGATGGCCGCCAAAAAATGCAAACATATTTTTTTGATATATTATGATATATTCTGAATATTTCCAAGCTGATGAAAACATTATTAGCAGTATGACAGTAACATCAATATATTCAGTAAAAAGGGTGTTTTTAAGGCCTAAATTAAATGGCCGCCACCATACCACGAATGGCCCCAAAAATGCAAACATAATTTTTTGATAATATATGATTATTCTGAACAAAATGTCTGGTTTGCAAGAATCAACCCGAAAATCCCACTCAAGTACCAAGAGCAAACACATAGATAGTTGAATAGAGTGTACGGTTTGGACTGCATAATTGTCGACAACCCCTCCTCTCAGTACAACAAACGCAACCACTTCTATTCGAAGATAGTAATAAATATTTTAAAAAATGATGGTTGTGGTGCCAAACTTTGGTGGCAGGGTTGTTTTTTTGGGTAAAAAATCACGCTTTTTTAGCTAAAACTAATAAAATCAGATTTAATTAATTTCTTAGCAAACAAACTTTAATCATGATGCATACTATCAATCTCTGAAATTAATCAATATAGATTTCCTGTTTTACACAAATATAAAGGGTCTAGAATTTTAGCCCCAAAATCACTTTTTTTCCTACAAAATATCCTTTTATCACTTGGCACCACAACGAGAATTACCTGAACCCTTTATGCAATGTATAAAACCTATATCAATAACAAAAAGGATAGCGTAAAAATAAGATTGTAATATTTTTACTTTTAAAAGCAAAATTAAAAATAAATTTCAGCTTTCAATTTGGCAGCCCAAAATGCATTTTTGGCCTAGAACCATCCCTGCCACCAAATATTTCAACCACAACCATAATTTTCTTAATCGTATATATTTATCCTTCAAATAAAGGTTGGTTGTGTTTTTGTTGTACCGAGGGAGGGATAACTCGAAAAACTAGAGCACTTTTCAAGCTCGTCCGCTCCGTTAATATTTTTCGCTCCATTGTTTTCTGAAGTCTAGTTTATTCATTGGTCACTGATATTGGGGAAATGCAATTGAGGTTACATTTCAGTAATTTTCAAGAAATTGTGGCCGATTTATTTTCAGGTAACAACGTTTATATGATTTTTTAATATTTATATGAATTTACATTGTTTTCCCTAGCCCCTTACTGCACTACAAAACAACAGCATAGAAAGACACATGTCCCATTTGAATGCAGGTTTGTAGCGATTTCTAACAGTGTAGTTTTACTTATATGGCAAATTTAAAAAATAAGGTTATTAATTATTGTGACGGACCCCGACCGTACACAATCCGTATTTATATATTAGAACATTGCAGTCATGTACCGTCAGTGTTGGGAGGCCAGACGTCCGGTCAGCGCTTATACTAAGGTGCCGCTTACCGCGCTCTCCTTCGTCTAATTTGGGAGGAGAATTGCCTCCTCCTCCCTCTCGGAGGAAGTTTCCCTCCCTCTGGGAGGAAGTTTCCCTCCCTCTGGGAGGAAGTTTCCCTCCCTCTGGGAGGAGTTTCCCTCCCTCTGGGAGGAGGTTTCCCTCCGAGAGGAGCGTTCCCTCTCGGACCCGCGCGCTCCCCGTACGCTAAAGCGCACAATTCAGTTCTACTGTTTTGGCTAGCGCCGCGCGCCTCTGGCCAACCAATCAGATTTGTAGAAGGTAAAATTAGGCGTATTCTAAAAAGTTTGTTATGGGATGAGAGAAGTGGAACAGGGGGGAGTAGTTTAGCGACAGCACAGCTAGACGTGTAAATCTGTATATCCGAATCTGACTGAGTCAGGCTACAAGTTTTCCAGTTACCAATAAAGAAGTGTGACAACGGTACGAATTCATGTCCAATCCGTCATTTCTATGTTGTGATCATAATTGCTATCTAGAGTACCAGTCCACGCTACCGTAAACCCCTTCTTTGTACCCTTAGTCTTAGCAGTAGTTATTTTATTTACCTACGGCTCGGGTTTAAAAAAAGGGGGGTCCGGTTACAGTGGTGTGCCAGCGGTGGTTCTACCTCGTCGAAGTCTGATTCATTACAGTAGGCTAGGCCTACTTTGGAAATTACGAAGCAGATCGAATTCAACCTTTTGTATCAAGTTGTATGTTTAGGCCTAGGCCTACACCAGTTCAACGAGACTACGGGAACGACGTTCAACTAGTTAATTTGGATAAGATTATTTTGCTGCAGTGTTGACTGGCAAAATAGTCATAACATTGTCGTAATCTTGAAAAAAATCTCATTTTGGATTTTTACAAAAGAGTTCGAGAAATTTTTGCACGTGCACGTCAAAATGGGGGGGCCAAAGAATAACGTTTTTTCGTCTTGAATTATTATTAACTCTTGAGCTGAAAACTAGGAGTTAAAATACACAAAGTCACACTTCTTTAAAAATAAAGGAAAAAAAAATAAAAAAATCGAAAAATAACAGCAACAAAGTTCAATTTATCTCACTAGATTTTGTAATCAAAAAATTTTTTCAAATAAATTCAGCAACAGAATTAATTCTTTGAGACTGAGTTCAGCGTAACTGTAAAAAGTGTAAAATTTCAAACTAAAAATACTCTCTACTGCAAATCTGACATTGGTAACTTTGGACAACGCGTGTTGTGAAAAGAGACACTGAAATCATCATATTCACAGATTTTGAGCAGAGTCTAATTTCCTCTGAAATTCTGCTAAAATCAAGTGAGGAAAAGTTCCTCCGAGTTTCCTACACGACTGCAGTTAAGAGGAAAATTCCCTCCGAGAAATAGGACAATTTCCTCCCAACCCAGCAAATCTCGTGATGAAAAGCACATCCGAGCTTTCTCCGTGAGTTCATCCGTTTTGAAGAAAAATCCCTAACTGAATCCCTCAGTCCTCTAATATAACGCCAACGCCGTTACACTCGTGCTGCTATTCGAGGACTGAACATCATCCGTGCTCAGAACGTGGAGGTGTTTTTGGTCATGAATAATTCAGTATAAAGTAAATTACGTAATTGTGCGCAAGCGCAGTGTTTGGAAAATCTGGCTGGGCGCCGTGGGTGCATGCAAAACAAGTACAATTCCAATTTTTTTCCACTTCATGATTTTGTGTTTGGACATGTACATATTACAATTGGCCAACGTGAAAAAGCTTGACCACTGGCATTTAATATTGGCGTAGAATTCTTCTGTGGGGGTTACTACTAGTTCGAACCGATCTTAGCCGCCCATCAGCACTAAAAATTTGTAGTGTGCGCTTTGCTAAACTAGTTTATTTATTCTTCGTCACGGTCGTACCTTGTTTTATGTTTTTAATTTCAAGGTCCCATGCCCATGTCCATTGGGAATTCCCGGAAAGCCCCGCCGATCTTGTTTTATAATTCCGGTTCTCAGTGCTTTTTCTTACTCAGTCAAAGATTAGACTGCAACATAATGTAGCATAAAAATGTCAACTATGCGTGAGTGAGCCTCCCAAACAGACCAGCTTCGTCTTGTTGTCAGACTACCTGCCCCTTACACGGCTATGTTTCCGCCCTTCCTAGTGGAGGGAGAATTATGAAGTCACAAACGGCTATTGTAACAACCCCACAAGTAGTCTATTACTAGTAGACGACTACTAGCATTTCCAGTGCCGTTGGTTAACCGATATTTGTTGTGAGTGATTATTGTATTACCATTCTAGTCAGTCATTGGTTCTTGAAAATTATACAACCAGACATTGACTCACTAGATAAGTATAAGCATGGAAACAGAGGGGAGGATGTCAGACTCAAGTCCCAATTATGCAAATGTTGACCAGATTCATAGGAGAGGTATGAGTTATCAGGCAAGACTTGAAGTGAACACGAGCATAATATGATGCTAGCGTGTTGTAAGTGAGTATATTGGTAATATAATGTGCACAAAGAAAAAAGCATTCTCCACAGTAGCTGACCATCAAGGACCCAGACCCATTTGTAGTTGCAATAGCCATAGGGTACTGTACAAATGTTCTGGTTACTAGTATATAAACAAACAATATTTTAGATTGTAGCATAAACATGGGAACGAGGTCAGCCAAACTTATTTTTCAGATCTGAGGTGAGAAATACAAGGTTTCTAATTCAAATTGACAGGTTTGATGATGTGAAAGATGGGGGTCGAGGCTGAGAATTGGTTTGTGCCCTTTAAGCATGTTTAAAGGACACTGGCCACATTGGAAAAAACAGTGCGCCCTTTAAATTTTTCAAAAATTTATATTTTTGCATGGTTGTAACGCTTATTTCATTAGCCCCTCACTGAAAATTTTAAAGCCCAAATCGGCGCGCTTATGTGGAAACAGAACGATTTTATAATTAATGTCGCCGGCGCATTAATTCAGCAGACAACGCGAAATGGCGTGCAACCAGAAAACATGCTAGAGTTGATTCTCACGGCATGCACCTTCTTTGGACCGCGTCTGTGACTTTGTGGTTTGAATATTCAATGGACTAAAAGTCGATGAATATTCATGTAACAGACACATTGGTTGATTTAAATTACGACAAACTTAAAGTTAGGCCACAAATTACCTGGATGCCTTAGCTCTTATTAATGTCCCTCTATCTGTTTGGGCATGTTATTTTTGATGTGTTTAAAATATATCCTCTATCTTTTAATGGCATGGCCTGACTACTATTTGCAATCAAATAATGCAATTCATATATCTGAAACTATGCAGTGCGCTTTAAGGAGGCTTCAATATCAAGTAGAAAACAGATAGATAAAAATCAGAAACAAGCCCCTTTTAAGGAACTATACAGCGTGCTTCTCCTTAATCCCTCTACTTAAAAACACAGGAGAGTTGATTTTGAGATCTTCCTTAGACTCTGATCCATAGTCTATCATACATAGATATTTTGACCATTTTTTAACTGATGTGTTGGCAGGATAATTAAGTCTTCCTTGCAAGGACACAGACATATATTTATATTTTGCATCTCATAATACGTCTGAAGCTTGACATTTTTTTTAGCTGATCATCTATTGCTCCCCTTAAAAGTGAAGCGAGAGGTCATTTGTCACTCCTTGTGCTCATTTTAAAGTCCCTTTGCAAAATGTGTCATACATGAATTCAGAGAGTCATATGAAAAACATACAAGTCACAGACCGGTTCATTCAAACAGGGTGGATACCATGTGAATCAACTCCAGGCCTGTGTTTCTTGTAACATCATTCCGTGTCTGCTGAATAAAATGATCCTAGTCAATTTTTTTTACAAAATCTGTCTGTTACCATAAGGGCGCTGATTTTGGTTAATCATTCAGGTGAGGGCTAAAATATAAAAATTACAACCATGTAGAAATATCAATTTGAAAAACCTTGAGATCTTGAAGGTGCACTATTAAAGTAATCTTTAGAACTACACTGTTCTGTGTATTTTCTAGTTTTTTCCAAGTTGACCAAAATAACCATACTGGTAATTTGGTATAATACCAGTATTTACCGCATGGTATTTACCGGCCACCCTGCATTGCCGAAAACGTCCACAAATGGACATTTGTTACCGACAATAATTGTAGGGAAATTGGGCATGATTATGACTTTTTTTGGCTACATCAATGTTCGAAATACAAATGAAAAAAACTCCATGCAAGGTTAAATGTGACATGTACAACAATATTGTTACATGCACAGTGACAAATTTCCTATTTTGGACAATAACAATGAGATATAAATACAAGTAATTTTCCCATATAAGGTATAAGGATGAGAGTTCTTGACCTATATTAATTTAAATTTACAACTCTCAAGTGAAATGGAGTGTGTATTTGTTAACAGTATCAAGTTCAGCACTCATGGCAAACATTTTACCATGCATGCAATCTGCAGTAATAGTGAACGCTGAACATGCTCAGCCCAAAAGTTCGCATGGCAATTTTTGGCAATGTGGCATTCGAAAACCCTGTGCTACATTCTATTTTTACGTAGCCAGGCACAATGTAAAATTGCACGGGCATGTGTTGGAACCGGCCTTTTTGGTATTCACTAGACAAATTATCAAACGATTGCCAATAAGTGCAGTGAGACGGGTGGTTAGGCAGTATTTTAATATGTTGTTGAAAAACAACTTCCAGGCTATTGTTTTGGAAGGCCATGAGGCAAGTGGGTTTCTGCGATCTTTGAGAAGTGGGAGTGTTGCCCAGGTGGAATACTGCGACCGTTATCAGCAAAGTGGTGTTAATTCTTAGCCTTAGGGTTACTAGTGCCCCATAGGTGTAGCATGTGTCGGCAGAAGCCTTTTTAATTTAGGCCCTACATAGAAATCTGAAATTGCTGGCCAGAGATTTCCACATTGTCCTTCCTAATAACATTCAGAAAGGCTCATTTTAGAGGGGTTTTACATGCACAATGCATGTAAATGGCTAAGTGCATTGTGAAATTGTGCCTGTGCATGCAAAATTTTGTGTTTTTCAGCCACTTTAAAGGAACAAATCAAAAAGGGGACATGGCATTGTACTTTCCTAAATAGACCCTGTTCGAATTTTTCATTATCTTTCAAAAGAGCGTGCTTCAAGTTTAGCTAGGGGTGGCTAAGGCGGACAGGCCTAGGCAGAGTAGGCTCCTTAATTCCTGAGGTGGTGGTAGAACTTTAGAAGCCGAGGGATTGTAATAGGCTTAGCACGATTTGTAGTGCTTTCGGCCTAGATTTAATTGTTCTGCAAAAGCAATTAATTTTTGCTTTTATCACTCCAATTTTTACGGCTAGCTATGTACCAGTACTTAAAATAAAAGTCCACCCTGATCACATCATGTCGTCAGCCTAAGGCGATCGTCCTCATTGATCATCTGCTAGTTGAAACAAAATAACGAACTGAAGTATAAATGCAAATAAAACCAGTAGCAAGATTGTAGGCCTTTTCCAAATAGTTAGCCAAATTGCTTCACCTTCATAAAAAAATACTATAAAAAATTAGGTCACACTAGCAACATCAGTTAATTTAAGCCTTGTGAATAGCAACAAGCCCCAAAAGTGACATGATGCGACCAATGTTAAGCGATAAACTAGCGATCACAGCGCGAGTGCACTTTATTTTATTCAACGTGCATAAATGATGAATATCCCCATTACTCCAATTCTGGCCAGAACGGTATAACATTTACTCTGGCCTAGCCTGCGAATTTAACAAATTTCTGGCCAGGCATGGCACACGTGTGAGTTACGTTGTGGGATTGTTCTATGACGCTAGTGTAGCCTATCCAAGTGGCAGTGGTGCATAATTTTTTGGGGGGGCCAGCCACTTGGTACTTGGCCAAGAAATTGGTTTACCCAGACTATAGAAGAATAGGCTATAGTCTATGTCCAAGATTAAAACTAGGTAGAGTAGGGCTAGGCCTAGTTGTCTAGGCCTAGTCTAGTCTAGGGATAGGCCTTGTCAGTCTAGAGGCTAGTCTAGTTCTGGGCTCTAGGCCTTGTCTCGTATAGGTAGGGCCGTCTAGTCTAGGCCTTAGCTAGTCTAGGCCTAGCTAGTCTGGACTAGAAATCGTAGCCACTCTCTAATCGATTCAAGTGATCAAGGTCCATATCAATATTAGCCGAAACATTGGTTTTCTTAAAACAACAAATATGTACGTAGTCGTAGACAAAACTACACACACTGTAACCAGGGCTAGAATGTTGGCGAGAATCCGAGAAATCGATTCTCGCCAAGAGTCTCGGTAAACTAATTTGCGTAGAATCATGTTGATTCTCGTATTAGGAAAAATAACAATTAGGAGCGAATCAGATGATTCTCGCAAAGTTGCTGTGGGAATTCAAGACGATTCTCGAACAAGTTAAGTGACGAATTCTACTTAACAAGCTCATTTTCTGCTAGAGGCTAGGCATGTTTACTGTTTTATAGTCTCGCTGCCAACTAGCCAAAAGGCTAGGCAAGGCACAAATAAATAATCAGTGTGACCTCCGTCAGGTCATGTATACCAGCATCCAAGATTGATAGTGTGAGTAAACAAACCCGTCCATGTTTGAACCTGGTGTATGGACTGATTGAACATTTTGAATCCAGGAAA
Organism: Ophioderma brevispina; assembly: GCA_023653785.1. Taxonomy (NCBI): domain Eukaryota; kingdom Metazoa; phylum Echinodermata; class Ophiuroidea; order Amphilepidida; family Ophiodermatidae; genus Ophioderma; species Ophioderma brevispina. The sequence continues at coordinate 83,397 of JAMKCH010047713.1, forward strand.
AATCTACGGGGATGTCTATATCTGAAAAGATTCTAGCAGGGACTAGTTGACATGACATGACCAACCACTGCTAGGTTAGGTTATAAAGGCTATTTTACCACTCTTGACACTACACCTAAAATTTTGTAAAATTAAGTCAACAAAAACGAAATCAGCATGTCAGTAAACATTAAAAATGTGACAGGTAGTTCATGGTACTTGGTAGTACTCACCGTACCGGTTATCAGGTTGAATCACTACTGCAGTAGCCTACTTATATAATTGCGCAAAATTTGCAGCATGGAAGGGGCGTATGAAATTGCCCTACAATCTGCACTGTGCTGCTGTGAGCAAAGTGATAAATGATTGCACTGTGACTGTGAAAGTATGACAAGGTGCCGAATTAAACGGCGACGTCAACAAACGCGTGTCCGCGTCAATGGTCCAATCATCATGATCAGAATTGCATTGATTGGGTTGTAAGTGATATGACTACAAATGGCTGTTGCAACTTGTGAAGTGTTATAGTATTTCAACATTTCTGGCTACGCGCAATAGATGTAATGATTGTTTTACAACACTGTGTCATTCATCCTTGACTTTGTGTCCCTACAAGAACATAATCTTGAAACGAAAACAGCTAAACAAATGTATTTGAAACGGGATGATTGAAATTATGTTATATTTGATTGAGAAAAACAATAATATAATTTATGATGGAGCTTTAGTCAGATTTATTTATAATTACGATATAGGCATGGTTGTAGATCATACCGTCCGTTTCGGAGTTTCCGTTTCATCATCTCGCTAGATTTAGCTTTTCTTTTTTCAAGATCAAGCTGCAATTTCCCTGATTTCCTTGATTTTTTTCTCTAATCTGTTACCAACCTCACTGTTGGGCCAAAGAGCTATACACAATTCGTCAATTTATTGTCTGTCGCGGAGTTGTAAACCCTACTGCGCATGTACATCGTAAACAGATGTATCGTCCTCACTTTTTTTGCACGTATGTTTTTCAGGCCCCGAATGAGCAAACCGCCCATTCTTGAGCTGCCATGTTTGCTAGTTGCGAAGGAGGGGCCAGGGACCAGGGCTTAGAAAAATTCCCTCCGAGGGAATGAAAGAGGAAATTTTCCTACCAGCAAATCTCGTGAGGAAAAACACCTCCGACTTCTCCGTGAGTTCGTCCGTTTTGAGGAAAAACCTACGGAGAAAGAGGAACTTTTCCTCCAGACAAATCGAGTGAGGAAAAAAACCCCTCCCTATTTCTGCCAGAAAGCGGAGAGTGAGAGGAAAAGAAATTCCCTCCTTGTCACTTGAATCAACTACATTAACTTGTTAGGGTTAAGAACATAAATATTACGCATATACGTCACTCTTACCTAGTTTTTAAAAAGAACAACACTGTAGACCCCCATGAACACTATTCCGTAGGCTAGTCTGACACGTGACATGAATCATCAGACATAGACATAGTCTAGGCTCTCCAGTAAGGTGTTGCGATATAATCCTACAATTAAATTAACACGTGAGTCACTGAGAAATGTCCACAACGACCACACATAAACAAGATTCAGAATATAGTACGTACTTTCATCAAATACAACCGTCTTTTATCAACTTGCTTTACGCATCAGTACGTTTCTGCTTTGAAGCTCGCCATTTATTTCATTGGTTATGCAAACGAGGAGCTGGCGTACCGATTCTACCTACGAAGGCATCGCCGCGGCGGTTTGAGTGCAACTTACGTCAAAGAGTCCAAGGCTAAAGTTTAGATATTTGACTAGTTCATTCTAATAAACAAGCCAAACTAGGACGTATGAGATATATTATTAGTAGTCAATGATTAGATTGCTTTATTAGCGTACTGAAATAAAACGATACAGTATTGTTGAGCCACAAATAAGGAGAAAATATTTCAAAAATCACTTATGGAAACTACGCAAAAGAAATATTATTCTATAAGTGTTGCGAAATAAGAATATTAGACCAAGAATTAAGCAACACGATGGCATACAGACCCATTGATGAAGAAGTATCATTTAACATAAGAGGAAGGAACAGATACCCTTGAAGACATCCCTGAAGAAATAGATGTCGCAGGGTTGATGACCAACACAAAGAGAGAGGAGACTTACGAAGATGCTTGTGAAAGCGACTCAGATTGCGACGATATCAACCTGCAAACCGAAAATGACACAGATTGCTCTGACAGCGATACCCAAAACGACGCATGGTGATGCAACAAACGTAAATACCGAATCTTGCTCGATAAAGATAGCGATGGCAGTCAGAATCAACATCGATCTATTAAACAGCATGGTTCTGCCCAAAGAAAGCGGCGATCACCGCTTTCAGCTAGAACGGAAGACGCAGCCCAAGCTCGCTCCGTAACGAGTGACCAACTAACGACAGATGATCAAGAATTCGGCTCCTCAATGCAAGAAGCCCTACCAGGCCTGTACCAATTAAGAACCTCCACCCGATCCTTTTACAGGAAAAGAGGACTTCTATGAAGATATCACCGCACTCACACTTTGGGTGACAAGGTCGGACTGGGTATCAACAAAGGCACGATGTTAGCATTCAGTTTGACGAATGAGCCGTTCGTTTCGACACTACAAAATTGACACAGAAGGAGAAATCTTCGTACCCCCTCTTAGAAGCCGCACTAGAAAAACGATACGGAAGTCGCAAGAAAGAACAATGGAAAGCCAAAATTGTCAAATCGGAAGAGACAAAGGGAGAGAGAAACAGTACAAAGAGCTAGCAGATGACCGATTGGTTTGTCTGACCAACAAAAAGCGTATCCTACAAAATGGGCGCTGAGGCTCAAGATGTTTGGCCCTTCGACGCATTAGAAATGCCATTCGCCCCAGAACTGAAATGAAAAATTATTCGACAGAATTGTAGAAAGCATGGAGGATGCAGTGTTACCTAGAGAATACGAAGCCTGAAGGAAATCATGTCACAACAAAAGAGACAAACACGTCTGTCAGAGAAGACAGGATGCTATGCGACCAGCTGGTAATTCAGATAGTGAAAACGGGTCAATAAACACATTGAATACATTCCTAGAGAAACTGGACAACCATCAACAGAACATGCGGACAGACAAGAAGTCTAACTCAAAAAAGGGTTGCTTTTTGCTGACCAGAGAGAACAAGAGGTCATAAGTCTACTACGGCCTCACAGAACAAGCCCAAAAAATGACAGGGTGACCGCGCGTCTATTCGGGAGGTACATGTTACGAATGTGGGCGAACTTGGACTGTGAAGAAAAGAATTTCCTTTGAGACAAAGAACGGTCACTGATATGCGTGGTGGTTCACACGAGGTCACGTAAGGAAAATGTGTCCAAACGTTTCCCTAGGCTGTCATTTTCCAAAACAGAAGCAGGGTGGGCTGAAACAAAACAACAACATACACAGTGGAGCACCGGGAAACGGTTACCCACCCGGGTCTTGGTCGGGCCGGGTGGGGAGAAACCGAAATATGATGTGAATGATAGAGACAATCACAATACATTGATTACGGATACACCTGTCCGATTAGGAATAGTACACGACAAACCGTTATTAACGTAACTGCAAAGTTAATGGGTCGTAGTTGACTTCCTTATTTGATCGGGTGCATCCATCAGTAACATGATGTTACTGAAAACTTATCCAGACAATAAATGAGAATCGCCTACAGTGTTAGAGCTGTTAACCGCACATGTGAATGTGAGAGTGGCTTCGCATTGATTTCAGGGGTTTAAATTGACTACTAGTTCAACTTTGGTAATATCGGTAGACAACAAGAAATAATTGTAGCCGAACCATTGCGACAGAAGCTGCTATTCTTGGAGCGACTTTCCTCTCTCAACTATCATGCGACCTTATGATAGGAAGCCAGATATTGAAGTGGATGGTGTGAAGATGTACCGTTTTGGACATGTAACGATACGGAAAGAAACCGTTTGTAGGGTTTGAAGTCAACATGCACTAGCTCATACCTCATTTACACGAACTATTTATACCAGTCAAGATCTGCAAATCAGGACAAACTTCACGCTATGGGACTTATAGAGCCATGTGAAAACTTATTTCAACGTAAGCAAATTTTGAGCGGCAGATAATGTATCACGTCAACAAAAATATCAGACCCGGTTCTTCAAGTAGTAAACTGGGTGATGAACAGGTTCAACTACCAAGAGGCTTTACATTGGAACACTGCGAATCTATTTTCTTTAGAAACGTCAAACACTCCTCCACTAATCCAGATGAATCAGTTCAACAAAACTAATATGGAAACTTCAAGGAAGAAACCAGTCAGAGAGAAATGTGCAGACCCATCCATAGATACTTGCCAAAAACACATCGCCACCAAACCTACAGATCGGTACCAGAAAACACTTGCAAGACTACTAAAAAGAAGTTCTACTATGAGTCAGATAAGAAGGCAAAAGTCGGTGAACTGTTGAACGATGATCACAGGATATGCAACATCAAAGAAGATTTAGGGTGTACCGTTAGTGAAACACAAGATAAACACTGGAAATGCGAGGACACCCAATTAAGCAAGCTCCGAGACGACAACCAAGGAGAGACGGATCCATCGAGCGTGAAGAAAGAAATTGAGAAATAGAAAAGATGTTAGAAAGAAACATCATTGAACCCAGTTCGAGTCCCATGGGCATCACATGTTGTGTTGATCAGAAGAAAAGGGAGACTGGGCGTTTTCTGTATCGACTTCGAAAATTAAATGCTGTCGGTCCCGGACGATTACCTTTTTCGAGAATCGACGAATCTCTGATTCATTAGCAGGTGCAAAGTGGTTTTGCACAATGGATTTCTGTCCGGGTACTGGAAAGTGGAAATGGATCCCGCAGACAAGGAGAAAAACTGCTTTTGCACGCAGCCGTATGGGATTATATCAGTTCAAACACAATGGCCCTTGGGATTCATCAAACGCTCCAGCCACATTCGAGAGGCTTATGGAAACGTTCTCAGAGGTCTTCAGGGGAAGAGGTTTGGTGCTTCATTGACGACATAATATGCGTTGGAGAAACAGTCGGTTGATGTTTGCCTTGACAAGACTGTCCCGTATATTCGACAGACTGGAGAACGCCGGTTTGAAGCTACGCCCGATAAATGCTCTTTCTTCCAGAAAGAAGTTCTGGTCTTAGGCCACATTTCTTCCTGAAGGCGTAGAACAGACCTGCTAAAACCGACGCAGTCAAAAAATTGGCCATTCCTGTAAAACGTGACACAAGTTCGAAACTTTTCTAGGGCTTGCGGGATATTATAGGCGCTTTGTTCGCATTTCTCTCAGACAGCTAGCCCCTTCACAACTTACAGAAACAAGGGAGCTAAGTTTGCTGGACACCGGAATGCCAAACGCATTTGAAAAATCTGAAGAAGCTTTCTGACTACTGCCCGTTTTGACGTATCCAAATGCAAAGGTCAGTACACCATCTTGATTACGACGCATCAGATAAGGCAGTAGGCGCAGTATTGTCACAAGTGCAAGATGGAAAGGAGAAAGTGAGCGCTTATATGAGTAAGTCCCTTAGTCGTCCTGAGCAGAGGTACTGTGTAACCAGAAGAGAAATTGTTGGGCGGTTATTTACCGCCCTGAAACAAGGTTCAAAATTAACGGTACGGTAGACGGTAGAAGACAACCGATAATTCGAGCCGTTAACTACGCAAGGAACCTCAAAGACCCAGAGGCAGATGGCCCGCTGGATTGAACAGTATCAAATGTTAACAATTCTTCAAACACATCGCCAGGCAAACCGTCACATTCAACGCCGACGCAATTTCACGGCGGCCTTGCACGCAGTTGGGGCCGGAAAATGAACCTAAAGCCATAGAGATCGACAGTACCATTACTTCGCCTTCCGTGTCCCCGATTTGGTCAGAATCATCACGAGGGGTAAGCAAAATGAGAATGAGTCAGAAACAGAATACGACCAAGACAAGGATGGTTGGAAGGAGGGGAGCCTTTCAAATAAGAACAGCACCGGAGCGACCCAGACCTTGGCACCACTAATAAAGATATTAGAAAACGGCAATGAACGCCCAGAGTGGCAGGCAATATCATCCATACTCCAGCCTCTCAGACAATTTGGGAGTCAGTGAATCGTCTGAGTGATCGGTGGCCGTTCTTATCGCAAATGGGTTAGAGGAGGGAAGGAAACGGACAGATATACTTTTGACAATGGTGGTGCCAGCAGGACAAACAGAAGAAGTTCCTGGCATTTTCACGACGCCCCATGCGGGACATCTCGTATCTATGAAGACCATGATGAAAACTCCGCCAGAACTGTTATGGGCGGGACTGAAAGATGACACCAGGCGATTCGATACTGCCAATGCTGTGACAAATGGGTGCGGCCAAGGGAAAGCCAGAACTGAAGCACTCGGTGGCAACCTTCGGCAATATGTGTTGGTGAACCGATTGGAGAGGATGGCTGTGGCACATCTAGGACCTCCCACAGACAAAGAGAGGAATACATTAACATAGTTTGATTTGCGGATTATTCAGCAAGTGGGTTGTGATGAGCATTCGCGGCCAGACCCCAAATGGCCGAAACAGTCGCCCGTGTACTAGGGAAGACGTTGTTTGTCGCTTCGGGAGTTGCCGTACCAGATCCATCTGAATCAGGCTCAAATTTTGAGTCTCGGCTTTATCAGGATATGTTACGCATGCTTGGACTTGAGAAGACGAGGATACAGGACCTGCATCGATGAGTGATGGGACCTCGTCGAAAGGTTTAAACAGGACATTTGACTTACAATGCTCACAATGTATGCAGAAAATGAGCAGAAAACGTGGGTCCAACACCTACCTTGGTAATGAGGCTACAGAGCATCAGTTACACGATAGTACAGGGTTCAGTACGAACCCAATTAGATGCGGATAGAGAAAGTCTAGCTTGCCATTGACAGCAATTGTGATACTCCTGCAGAAGAGGACGGGAAACAAAACGGTTACGACGATTGAGTCGAATTCACACAGGCGATTAGCAGAAAGGCACTGAAGCTGCACGCAAACATCTGCGTAAATCCGCAATTCACCAAAAACGAAGTTACGATCAGAAGCCGGAAACATGAATTGCACGAGGTCAACCGTTTGGTTGTGGACCCTTCACAAAAGGGGGATCTGTCCAAAACCTCACCGTCATAATGGAAGGCCATTTGTGGTAATACAGAAAATTGATGATCTCGTACAACATCAAAAGCATCCTAGAGGCAACCCAAACGGAGGTCACTTGAATAGGTAAAACCATATGTGGCCGACCAAGGCCCCCAAATGGTTCAAACGCCATTAAGTTTCCTAGTCCTTAATTGTCAAGTTCAGAAAACGTGTGGTAGAGTAGAATGAAGAACATGTGTATTATTAAATGAATAACCGTAATAACTCAACCAACCAGATGAGAGATGCGTTTGGTGTCTGCGTTGATTCTTCACGGTTGGCAACGATAAGGGAGCTCCAATGTCGACAGGAAACAATAATGTTAAAAAGAAATGGTGCCAGGACCAAGAGCGAAGACGTATTTCTGAAAGGACTGATCACCCTTAATACGAACTACGTGTGAAATGGAGTAGTTTATTGCAGCTAAAAAGTAGAAACTTAATGCAAAATGCATTTGAGTCTAGATAGTTATGTATGAAAGTACACGGATTTGGTGTTTGAAAACACAACGCGAGCACACACCTGTTAAGGCAGAGAGACGAAATTTCTACAACAAATTTGGAACTCTTGCCAAGGTCGGCGTATGCGCCGGCACCATGCGTGTTTGGAGCGCACTATTTTCATCATTAATTTAGGTAACCCTTGTGAGGACCACTGCGTGTTAATAGGGTGGGGATGGTTGGTGTAAGAAAGGCACCAGAACCCTACCTTTAAAATCCGTGGAATGAAGGCCAGTTCCCTGATGGGGATAAATGACCGGTACAGGTGCTTACTACCCTAACACACAGAAAGGTAGACGTGACGGAGGACAAGAAGTCCGTTTCGAGTACAGAAGGATTTGCGAGATGAGCAGTAAGGTGTGCAGACCTCGTAGGCGGGCGACGCAGAAGTAATTGAGGCTCCTTCAAACACACTCGTCGCGGGATGGGAGAAGACATTTGCGATATTCTCTGAGGGCGTATACCCTTGGCCGAAGACGGGAGAAGACGTCAGTGAGGTTTGGCCTAGGGGTCATTCCGTGTACCTAGATTGTTTCAATGATAAACTATACCAAAAGACGTAGGCCTTTATATATATGTAAATAAATTGATATTTTGTAGCATCAGCAGTGAAAAGGTGTAGTTTAGTTTTTGTTTCTATTGTACTTGACTACAAATATAACTTTCATGCAAGAATATGAGTGTGTTCAATCCAAATTCTATCAGAAGAGCTTTGTTTGCAGAAAAATTTGAGCACAGATTTTTGCAGGTGCTTATATGACATTTTTAGCTGAATTAGCAATAGAACCGATATACAGGGTTATATTTGTCAAATGAATCGCCTTACATTAAAGTTTGGGAAATGTGCCCAGAAATGCAAATTTTTATGATTGATAACAGCATAACCAAATTAATAAACTGGTTGCTCACATGGTTGGAGCGAGACTTATAATTGAGCACGGAATATAATCTTTTCGTTGTTCAGATATTGAAGAAGGTCTTGTATCACTCTAGGTTAAAATGTGAATTTGGGATGACATTGACTTCAAAACTCATATATAGATGTTTACTTGGTAAATTAAATAGTTGTAAACACTAGGACATCCCCATATGGCTACTGTGTCCATTATAAAACTTGAACAAAAACGCTTTAGACATGCCACATGACACAAGTTTGGTCGTTTGCTAAAAGATGGCTGCTGAGGTGTATTTCTATTTGGTGTTAGTTTAATCGTGCATCAGCATGGTCTTCCAGGTCAATTTATAAAATGGAAATAGACAATGTTCATGAAGGATATTTTAGATTTTATTTCTGATTCTGTATGAGTATCAGGACCCTGCGAGGTATGTTTTACTCAGTGCCTTTTCAAAAAAACCTCTACTAGAGACTGGAGCGCGAGAACAAATGATAGGCAGGGCTGTTATGTGTTAAAATAAAGTGACAGGATAAATGTTTAATTTTGTTTCAAGCTCTTTCCATTCGCACTATACTGTAAACTTCATGTACCTACTGAAATGAAGAGCAAGGATCTGCACTCAACACATAGTAATGGATTGTACTATGTTAGATATGAAATGTATCGTGTAATATCTTATAATATAAATGGGTTCTAGTTCTTGCAGCATATGTACGGTGTTTCTGTAATATTTCTAATGTACAAACATCGAATACCGGTTATGGAAAATACCCGATGACTTTTAATTTGAGGACAACCTGTCAATGTCAGTGGTATTAAATTTAGATTTAAATACTTAAAAACATAATGTTAGCACAAAATGTAAACTTGTCCTGCGCTATCTGGCAGAATGACAGCGCGTATTATGCTGCCCTCAACATGTAGATAGCAGTCCACCTCGGCTTTGGGGTTGTTTGTACAGCGATGGTGACAAATGTTTTATTGGATTTCAGTCTTAATGGTGTTTTTCTACCCAACTGATGTACATATCCTTACCAATTTCTGGTATGCAATTTTAAAGTAAAGTGGATGTGACTATAGGATGTGATTGAAAATTTGCCAATTTTAATGCAAAACTCCTTATAAACATGAAACTGAGTGGGTGATGAAGTAAGTTCATGCAGGAAGAGCCAAATGATGTTAGTTCTTGATAAATGAAAGATTGAATATACTGGAAAATGACATAAGCTTGTTGATAAAGATAAACATGTTATGCTCTACCTTTTATTGCACATATGTGATTGAGTTTCACAAATTGTTGTGAACAAGTGGAAATATGATGAAAGAATGTGCACTTCAACACTTATAGATTTAGTATTTTAGTCTTAGCATTATTGGTGTGATTGTACATATTTGTAGCAAATAGATAGAGTCTTTAAAATATATAAACTTCACAGGGGGCAGCAAAGTGTATGATTTGTAAATAGCCTTCCGTTTGTTTGTGACACCCGTGCACGCGTCATGAACGGTTGAATCAGTTATTTGCGTCTAATATTGAAAAGTAAACTTAACATATCAAATGAGAAGACATTTGTTTATGACATTCCTGTGGTTCCACATATTCACAGATCAGGTGTTTAGTCTTCATGCGAGGTGTGGAACCCCCCTAAAAGTTAGACCCACCGTCTTTAGATGATATGGATGTAATGGCTTTCATGAATCAGATTTATACATTTTAAAAGACCGTCTGATAATCGAATACATCTACTATCAGATTCTATAGTAAATGGTCTATGTTACAGACAGGACACAAAACGACTGATATAGGACCGTAATAAGATTACAGTGTTACAGATGTGTAATTGAATAGCAACACCGCTTGCTTCTCGCTAGGTACGGGCAGCATGACGTTGTCCTGCTAAAAATAGGATTTATTAAAATAATTACACCTGGCATGTTATCATAAGTTGTGTTTAATTTAAATACTATTCAACTTGAATATATTATATTGTTTTTTATCGTATATTGTTATTATATATTATAATATTCTGATATTGTAAAGTCGTTGTCATGCCGTCACATCTCAGTTGGTTCAGTGCCGTGGTACTCGATTGTTGAACCCAGGAGTGTTCAAACTGAGGGTGGGGATTAGTGTGACGGACCGACCCCCCGTCACCCCAGTATTTGTCATATAATGAGCATGCAGTCAGTACCGTAAGTGTTGGTAGGCCAGGGACGTGGTCACGCTTATACTAAAGGTGTGCCGTTACCGCGCTCTCCTTCGTTAATTTGGGAGGAAGGAGAATTGCCTCCTCCTCCCTCTCGGAGGAAGTTTCCCTCCCTCTGGGAGGAAGCTTTTCCCTCCCTCTGGGAGGGTTTCCCTCCGAGAGGAGCGTTCCCTCTCGGCCCGCGCGCTCCCCGTACGCTAAAGCGCACAATTTTTCATGTTTCTACTGTTTTGTCTAGCGCCGCGCGCCTCTGGCCAACCAATCAGATTGTAGAAGGTAAAATTAGGAGTATTCTAAAGTTTTTATGGGATGAAAGAGAAGTGGAAAAGGGAGAAGGTAGTTTAGAGAGAGAAAAAGCCTAGACGTGTATCTCTGAATCTGATTCATGCGACGAATTCCAAGTTCAAATAAAGAAGTGTGACTGACAGGTAACGATTTCATGTCCAATCCGTCCTTTTCTTCTTATGAATTTGTGACAGCTTGCTATAAAAGTACAAAGTCCACGCTACCTTAAACCCCTTCTTTGTACCCTTACAGTGTCTAGTTATTTAACCTAAGCTCGGGTAGGTCGGTTACATTGGGTTTTTAATTATATTCATGGCAACTTCCCACTTCAGTGTTTTGAAAATGAGGGAAGAAATACCATATGGCATTATCAACTTCCAATCTATCGTTTTTCTGTAAGTGTTATCAAGCCTTAACAGAAGAATTTTGTGTGAGACATAGGCCAAAGAATCTACAGATTTCACGTAAAATATTACCTTCGCCCTTCAGCATACGTAGTGTCTTCAGATTTCTAATTACTGAAGCCGTTTGTGATATTAACTTTTATTTCGTTTTTGTATAGATTTACTCATCATTGAAAAAAGTATCTATACACGTCGATAAACTTGCCCTTTGTATATAAAATACCATTTTACTAAATATTGTACTGACATTCTTCAATTTCAGTTTACGGCATTCAAAAAAAACGAGCCTATTGAATCGCGTCGTTCCTGCTGGTTGTGAAGAAAGTCCAAAAGTTGCGCAGAAAAAATATTTTCTAAACACATTTATAAATGTGTGTTTGTAACTAAGTAATCCTTATAACTTTTAGATATAAACCTGCTCATTGTCCAATGGTTATCAAACTCTGCGTGCATTCTATAAAAAAGTTAAATGTATTTAAGCGCAAATATACCTGATTTTACAAGCTTCGAGTAGCAACATTCCAACTATGGTTTTGGATTCAAACACAGTAATGTGGCTTAACTACTGCTTCATCAAAATTCAACATCGCATTTAATAAAGTTGATGCTCGTTCATGTGTGTTTGACACCGTGCGGTCTGAAACAAGAAGCAACTTGTGCTTGAATCTATTCAATTCCGAAATTATCCATCTCCAATATGCCTGTTGCAAAATTGCACCAAATTTTGGTTTGAGCATATAATTTGTTTGCTGTGGAAAGAGTGAATAAAGAGTGAAAGAGTGCGATGGAGGACAACACTTTTTGTGGAGTGGAAAAATTTCACTCGGAAAATGATTGTGAAAGTCATTGTTCAACCTCTAAAATGATGGACGGTATTGCTATCAAAAAGTCAATTTTCACTCCTATCAGAGTGTGTTTCCACTAAAAAACGTGTTGTCCAACTCCCTGAATGAGTGGAAATTCACTCTTTTCCATTTACAGAGTAACAGTAACCAAACAACAAAAAGAACAAATAATTAAACTTACCTATCAATAGCAGTGATTTCTGCACCATCCTGCGTACCACGCCCATGATTAGCAACTGCTTACATCTTTGTCAACACACCATGCAAATGTAAGTGCAGTATTGTAAAAGTGCGTGTTTCATACGAGATTGTAGCCTCTATAATGCGCCAATCTATGCTGGTATCTTGGTATTTGACATGGGTAACGTTACATCTCGTTACTATGGTAGTAAATAACATTATGCATTTTAACGAAATGGTTGGTGGCTTGGAGAATTAAATTTGTTGCATGCTCGATCATTGAGGGTTTTTTTTGTGATGCTATGCTGACGAAACTCTAAAATACGCTACTACAAAGCCGCAAACATAGCTCAGCTCAGTTTTCATCCCTTTTTCAAACTCAGCACCTAGCGGTTGTTTGAAGGTTCAAACTAATCTAATCTTAGTGGTCATAAAAGATGGACACAGAGGTACGATTTGCACCCTCGCCGAAAAAGAATTAACATGTTTGTGTCATATTGGAACCAAACATTCACTTTAGAGGTGAAATAATTATGTAGTAGTTGGAATAGTCATTTGCTGTGGATACCAAGAATTCTTTATCAGTACAACAAAATCAAAGTTGCCATTTTCTCATAAAAAACTTTTGAATGCAATAATATCGGGTCAAGAGTAAAGATATCGTGGGTTTAGTGCGAGAATGCCTCCATCTGCAATAGCTACCATTTGTCAGTTGTGTTCTTATTAAGTGTTATACCTGCCAAATCTAATAAGTGGCAGCTATTGCAGATAGGGCTTTTTGCCCTAACGATATAAAATACATTTTCAATATTTTTCTCTAGTGACGACCTGAAGTACGCTCAGAAGAATAATTAAATGCAGTAACCTTGGACCATTAGAGAACATTAATTCCACAGCGATGTCGGTGAAGCTGAATCTTGAAAAAATGTCGGCAGTGACATCTCTTAAATTAGATCTTTGAATACACTGGAGTGACAGCGCCAAAGCTACTGTATTTTTTTTTTATTCAAAAACAATCAGACCATTTGCAAAAGACTCTTTTGTTTGTCTTAAAAATGTATTTCTGACCTTGGTATCTAAGTGATACCGAAACAGTGGAAATAGACCTTGACAAAAGAGAACTGGTAACACTTCCGGTTATGATGGGTGGTGAAAATTGCAAGTTCTTTATGACTCAGAAAGGAAGAATGTCCATTGAAAAGCCTCTAATATTGAATTTTGGCCAATTATTTCAGCAACCTCAAGAGATGGAGAGTGCCTTGCAACCTTGTATATAATAATTACCCTCATTGTTAACATACATAGATTCAGCACTGACAATCATGTTACTCTCTAAATGCAAAAGAGTGAATTTCACTCTTACAGAGTGACTACAAGGCCCACTCCAAAAAGAGTTAATTTCACACCTTTCAAAGAACCTTTTTTTTTGATCAAATTTTCTATTGATAATTTACAAAATAATACAACTTTATTACTTTTTAAATTATCAAGAGTAAATTTGACTAAAGACATATTCCTTGAAGGATATGACAATTTCACAACTCTTTGCAGAGTGGGCCAAAAAAACTGTAGTCACTCTATAAATGACATGCCTCTTTTGCATTTATAGAGTAGACCCGATCCTTTATGATATGCAAACTACAGAAGTATATACACAATATCTAAATTATTTCGTTAGATATTTTAACTAAAATGTTTAATTTGTTATAAATTATGTCTTAAATTTTAATTCTAGAGAAAATAACACCCACCTATAATTTAAAATAAAAAAAACCAAAAAATATCGCCAAAGTCAGAATTTAGAGGCAATGGCGTACCGGGGGACGGGGCCGGAGGGGAGGGCAGCTGTACCCCTTTGGGAAATCTTGCCCCCTTTCCCTCCCCCCCCCCCTGAAAAATTAGTGATAATCTGCACACGTGCCAATTACATTGAAAACAACATAGACCTATACTATACTAACACATTTTAGGCGGATTTATGGGCGCGCCCGGCGCCCCACCTATTTTTGGCAGAGCATAGGGCACCTGCCGCTGCATAAGGCCTTTTCACGCACGGGACGCCCTGTAGATGTTGAAGAATGACGCTACAGCATGGCGCCGGACGCCTTACCGGACGCTATAGTAAGTTGCAACCGCCCCCCCCCCCCAACCCCGCTCTTCAGAATTTCGATCCGACTAGGAAAAATTTGGGTTTACCCGGCTGGCGTAGGGAGCCGGAAAATTGGCGGCCCCTTATTTAGAATATCTGGATCCTCCAGCCTGATGCTTTCCCCCCTGAAAATATATGTGCCCCCCTCTGCCCCCCCCCCCGAAAAAACTGGTTACGCCACTCTTTAGAGGCACACCACATCATCCACAAAGTCTTCCAAATCCGCTGTGTGCATGGATTACACCAACATCAGTTCACGCACGGCTGCTGCCATTTCAAAACACAGACATTTTACTTCGCATTTCCCAGAAAATCGATGACCGTGTAGGAATTTTTTTGTCTAAAATGGTTCCTTTTATACCACCCTAAACCCCGGTTTCGAAAAGAAAAACTCTAACCGTCACATATTTTTGTTTTAAAACCTTATAATTAAACACGAATATCAAATTTCCACAGACGCCTACTAAACTCTGTTGTAGAGACTCTTATTTGAACAATGACCCTCATAACAATAGCTCAGCAGGGCGTTGTCGGTGTGGGGAGGCCCCCAGTAGGTGATTATGATGATACAAAGGACATGCGGAGTAAGGAATGGAGACGCCCTTATAGTTTCATGAGGGCGCCAGAGACTTTGAAACGTTCCGCATTTTAAAGGGGACATGTTCAAAGTTAATTTTTGCCGTGTTTTCAAAAAACCAACTTTACATAATTCCCTAAAAGTCGGTTTTATGTAAAATTATAATACAGCTTCAATGGGTATTGAAATTTCCAAATATGAACCCTCCCCCCCAAGAACCACAATGCCGTTTGCAAGGAGTGTGTTATAGTATTTAGCAACCTTATATGAGTGGATTCTGGGTCTTGGGCGGGGACAGGCCTCATTTTGGCCATTTTGTTTTCTGGGGGGGCTGAACACTAAATGGAATGCCATAAACAACAACAACCGATTACATAATCTATACCACATCACTATGTGGTAATTAAGGCATGCTAATCTACCAAGAGCTCAGTTCAGTAGCCGGCGGAGGATACATGTTAACAACAGCTGGCATGCATGCCGGGGATCAAATTCATACTAAGTACAAGGTGATGATAGTTGCCTCAATACAACGGTGTATGCAAGCTATTGAACTGTACCATGGAATTGTGATGTTTTATTAGCTCATGTGTAGACTAGCTGGCCTCATGATATCAATAGCGCGGCAATGGGCATGCTTTATGGCGGCCATGTGTTGTAATTCCAGTCTGCTGGATGAGAGAGTTACTATAATTCCAAATCTCGATAGCATAAGCTAATGGAATTTGGGTATTGTATAAAGGGCTGCCTCGTGTCGTCTCTTTGTAGCTTATGAAGGATAAAAGGCATGTCTAGACATCACTTACAGGTTCCATAACGAAGGGCAGCTATATGCAACATCTTCCTGTTTCTAATTAAGTAATAAATGGTCATTGCGAATGGAGGAATACTCTTAGCTTTGCTTTTTCCAGAGCATGCCCTGAGTTTCTCAGACTTTTATCATTTTTCTTGATAAAAGTGTATTTGGGATAAAAAACACATGGCGTACATGTTAATGTAGTGTACAGAACACAACTCAACTGATGAGTGAAATATAACTATGATTTATAGAGGGCCTCCTTCGGTCCTTATCCGGCGATGTCCTATCATGTGTCGTGTAAGAACTACATTATACATACTTTGGTATTGTATACAGGGTATGCTCTATTGCTTTGTTCCGTAAGCATGACTTAGTGTATAACAAAGTCTACTAGAAGACATCTTTCTAGAACGCCTTTTATCTCTCATAGG
Source organism: Ophioderma brevispina (assembly GCA_023653785.1). Lineage (NCBI taxonomy): Eukaryota > Metazoa > Echinodermata > Ophiuroidea > Amphilepidida > Ophiodermatidae > Ophioderma > Ophioderma brevispina. The sequence continues at coordinate 99,830 of JAMKCH010047713.1, forward strand.
GTATACCAGAATTATCTCTAAATTTGACTTTAATGTTGGTGGTACACACCTCCGAGAACGGATCTGGACAAACAAGTAGAAAGAAGTGATTTGAAACACTTGGTTATTAGGCTTGTCTTAAAACGTGTAATCCAATGGGAGTTCTGTTTCGTTTCGTTCGCAAAATACAGTAAGCCAGCAAAAGCAGCATATTTCGTGTTTTGAAGAGCGCCCTTTCAAAAAATTTGAGATTTTGCCCCCACACTTGCTTTGGTAATTTGGAGTGAATACCTGTGTGGAAAGCTCGAACTTCTCTATTGGTTGCATAAGAAGGGGTTTTATAATTAAAATAATATAGTGTCACGATAATATTTCAACGACGCTGAAAAACGTCAGTCTAAGTACGACATAGCGCAAATAGCGCCATGTACGTGTCAACACTCATCTGTTAGACAGTTCCGTTGGTTCAAACAAATCAAGTTAGGGAAAAATTTCGTGAGATTGTGCTAATTTATCATGAACCGACCGAAATTTTACGTATCAGCGCTCCCGTTGAATTAGAATAGGGAATCCGAATCTAATACAAAATCCCTTCTTTTATGACTCATGCAACCTTGAGCATACCGTTCACAGGTAAGTCATAAGACAATTACAGCACAGCAAAACTATGCATAAATCTCACAATTTTGAAAATTGGGGCGCTCTTCAAAAAAAATGGCTATATTTCTTTTAATGTAAACAGTTGACAAGGGGTGATTGTAATACAACACCAATCGACCATACAACAGAATTGGCCTTGGACAACTATTAGCCTCTCAGTTGCTTCTTTCAATACAATCCTATAAGTGAGAGCTAAGATGGTGTATCTACCCATCAAATGTCTTTTGGATGCAAAAGTGGTATTAGGCTACTTGCCCAAACGTGGCTAAAATTTTCGCTTGCGAATGAAAAAACAAACACGTGTGAAGAACATTTTGAAAGTATTTTATTTGTCAAAGCCATGTCAACACAACGAGTATGTACTCTTATTGGCTGGTATCTGAAAGGGAGCTAACTTTCGACCTGGGTTTAAACACGGTTAGTCTTACAAAAGGGGACCTTTTTTCTTACAACATACTCTAAAAGTGGTTACTGTAAAGGGTGAGAAAATTCATCATGGATGGGCTGAAAAGCCCATCATGAGGAATTCTCACCCGTTACATTTACCTTTCCGGTATTTTGAAAGGAAAAGGTCCCCACTGTAGGACTAACCCAGGTTAAACCAGGGTTAAAGTTAGTCTCTCCTTCAGAATACCAGCCATTTTTAAAGACTTAACTATTGCACAATTAAAAGGACACATTATGCTGAAATATAGCTTACATTATGTTATATATACACTTTTTCATAAATTGTTGAGGAGGGACAGTGGCTTGACACCACTCAATGCCCTCCCATCCTCCATTGCTCCCCCCAAAATTAAATTCATGATGTGAATGGCTTATGTAGAAGTTGTCCACTCCTCATTGAGAAATCTACTTGCATCACTTCGCAAGTGGATACCTATTCCGTTACATATGGCTACATACCGGAGCTATGATTCACAGTCTTCGCTGTGATGTAGTGTCCTAGCTCGGTGATTATAATTTATATTTATATAAACATACAGATACTCGGGACAAATCGGCCCCCCCCCAAAATCACTAAAAGGACATGTCCCGATAACAATCGCTGAGACCCAATTGTCCCCGACCACTTAAAATCCAAGGAAATGGCAAATAGAATTGATGTGATTTGTGTCAAGTCTACAAGGAGGGACCAGAAAAAAATTAAATATTTGGTTTAGTGATACTCATTGTGGTACCCATTGATTTATCAGAGAGTAATAGAAATTCCAGGTGGACTGGTATGACACGACTGAAATCAGTTTCGCAAATGATGTCACTAGTAACGTATTCTTTTTTCTGACCGTTATTGCATGGAATGTCCCGCAAAAATTTTGGAGTTAGGTTTATCATCTCATTTCTAGGTAGTGTTACGGAATAAAGCCATGCACACAAGAGTCACTGGCCAGAGATCTCTCGGGAACAAAACATACATCTGTGTGCTCTGGAAATATATACTTTGTCTTGAACCACGTATAAACAAATTTCAACTACGGTACCTACAGTACAGGATAATTTTAGGACGGTAAAATGAAAGATTGGGTTTCTGCGCATGTGTCAATTGGCGTGTCAATGTTGAAAGCAGTTCTACCTCCTTACGTTGGTTTCTGGGACGTCCATTCATGTAGCGATCATACGGTTCACGATGCAGACGACTTTCGCCAGCCAATAGGGGGTCATAACGTATTGCCACAACCGTTGTGGAAATTTTCAAACGCGTTTGCCGAAATTTCACAACGCATTGCGGTGTTGGTCATCAGAATGATGAATTTCAGTGACCTATTTAAAAAAATAGACCCCAACGCGTTGATATCTGGCAACGCGTGTGGATCTCCACCATGCGTTGCGATTTCTCACAACGTGCTGTGGGTCTAGCACCGCGTTGTGACGTAAATTCCACAACGTCTATAATATGCCGAAATTATGCCGAAATGCAGAATGATGAATTTCTGCACCCACAACGTGTTGGAGTATCTAGAAACGCGATGTGGAATCTCACAACGCCTTGCGAATCTTCACACGCCTCACGAGCTTCTACAACGCATGCGAGGCTTCACACAAGTTACAAGATCTTTGCATGTTGTTGTGGGTACAGAAATCTAATTTTTATTAGTCGACACCCGGACCGACAAAACCCTCACCTCGTTGTGAAATTTCGATAACACTTGTGCAAATGTCCGCAATGCTTTTGAATTCTCACAAAGCGGGGCGGCAATGCGTTATACCATATTGCTTTGCGATAGCGAAAATGTTTTGCCCCAAATGACGTAATAAACCAAAATAAGCATTGTCTATGGAAGATGAACTATGGCTCCAAGTGGGACTTAAGATTGCTTTCGCAACGACGAGCTGCACCATGGTGAATGGCCCCGGGTGAATGGAGAAGGGTGTTCTTGGATATTGGTAGTGTACTCATGTTCATGTTACCGTCCCAGAAGCTCCGTCCCCCCCCCCCCCCCCCCCCCCCCCCCCCCCCCCCCGCCCCCGTGAAAATCGAAAGCTCTTTAATAAAGCAATACAGCTAACCACTAATTGAGTGCAAGCTTCGCTGTTTGTTTTCAAGGCAATACAAAACCCAGCTCACAGTCTGGGCAAACCCAGACACATGCAGGGTACACAATATTACATACATACAAGTAGATAAATATATTTGCAATACCGTTGTGAAAGTAATCATAGTCCACCGGGTTGTCCGGTCCGGGTTCTACAGACGACAACGGAATATTCTTCACCATTGTAGCCGTACTGCGAGTACGGCGGACTATAATTACTTCTACACCGTAATTTAAAAAAAGATAAACCCTTGTCGGGAAAAAATCAAGAGTCCTGGACAAGGGTTCAGCAGGAAATGTGGGGAGAGTTTTTTCAAACAGGATTCAGGCGGGCATTCCAGATGGTATAGCTGAAAATCAGAGCCAAATGGCTAAGCTCCTTCTTCAGGGTCCTGACATCTTTCTGACCAGCCTGAAAAAAATCGAACTTAAAACTTTTACATTATCCGTGGTGATGAGACCACAGTTGCCGATTTCAACACAATACAGCTGACAGCCTTTAACCCTCGTCTACCGAAGGGTGGTGGTGGTGGTGGGGGGGGGGGGGGATTACCAACCACCCCCCCCCGGCTTGCTAAAAACCCCTTTTGGTGCCAAATTATTTAATGAAATTGTCAATTGACATTTTCCGCTCATTTTCATCCAAAAACAAACATCCACCGGGGTATAGGTAAGATACAGGGTGACCCCAAAGTGATGGATGGGGAGAGGAGAAGTACCAACATGCCTAGCCACAACACAGGAATATCACAGACACTTGATGTTGGTACCATAGATAGCTATGGTCCTCTCCTTTCCATTGATACCAAAATGACTTTCCTCAACATATGACGTCATAGTGACGTCATAATGGCGGATTGTTGGTTCTGTATTTTTGTAAATGGGCTTTCTCAATATTGGTCTCAAATGGAACCGTGAGCTCAACGAGGTCAATCCCGACACCGTCTTTTATTTTGATGACCATGATATTTGGGGGAATGGGTCCGCCACATGTTGAATAACCCTGTAGGTTGGCAAAAACGGTGGTAGGACTAAGCAGGGCTTTTAAGAAGTAAAATATAATTATACCGCCAGGTCAAGACTATGGGCATGAATTCAAAACATAATTAATAATCATTTGCACAGAGCTTGCATTATAAGCAAATCTTTTGCCTAAGTTACACAAGTACTTATGGTGGGGAGGAAATTAATGGCGGCCCGAGTTGCAAAGCTAAGTACTCCATTCGGAAGGTTAAGATAAGGTATTTTGATTTCACCCTCATTTCATTAGCACAAAATGTCTTACAGAACGACATAAGATATAATACCGGAGTCTTGCCTTGGAGTATTTTGGAAAAACCTATATGCGCACCTTAAAAATTCTCCGTCCTTTGCATCATTTAAAACTAACGTGAAAATACACTCATCAGTTTCTATAACAATGATCTATCTTCATAACTTCATTTCTTGCATTCACCTTTTGGCTTATTTACTTGAAAATAGGAAATATATATCGGTTTCCCCGGTTCTCGTTTGTTTTATTCGTCCTGTGTATAGTCATTTGTCGGTATTAGTCATATTTGTCCTGCTTTTCATTGTTGCTCGAACGTTGCTTATATGTACACGTATGATATTTGGCTGTTTTAAATCAGGCCATTTTTCACGATTAATTGGCTTATAAACTCTCATACAATTTCAAGTATTATTAATATTACATTTTAATGCAATATACATTATGTTATTGTATTTTGTATTTTCATATTATTAATAGAGCTCCTGGTAAATGTTCGTACATCCTGTTTGTACTTATGAATTCAAGGCCACTGCAACTCCACGCTATGGGTTAGCAGTGTCCTCATCTCAATCTATTGCTTATCGTGCGTAATTATATTTTATATGTTTGTGTTATTTGATGTTGAGCTGAAATAAATTTGGTTGATTTGAATGATTTGTTTGATTGATTGATTGATTGATTGATTGACACAAATAAACCATTAACTATTTTGTAACTAACTTTATCTACCTACAAACCTCGGTAATAACTATATGTACACTCCTAGAATGATATAGAAGCGTTATATAACTCATGTGTATACTAAGAATTTTGTGTGCCTTATGGATGTGTGTAGCGTTGCAATACATATTTAAAAGTGCTTAAGGTATACAAATGTAATATAATAATTATTATAATTAATTTACACTATACATTTACACTTGCTACATGAAGTAAATATACAAAGATAAAATGGTGTACAAATACAAAAAAGTCATTTATTCCACGACATCAGGTAATGTAATCTTTTGAACAGCCCATGCAATGGTTTGTTATGTTGATGTGAGTTGATGTTGTAGTATATCGAACAGACGTCTTGATAAAGGACTACCAATCCGGCTACCAATGCTAAACATAGTATACTGGTGTGAGAACATTTGCCCTATATGATAGAGCCCTGGAACTGTTGGTTTCAGAGACTTGGAGTCCAAATGGACCAGGAATCTAAGGGCGCGTTCCCACTATGATGTTTGGTACCAGGACGTGGTACTCGATGCTACATCGAGCCCACTTTCTTGCCTAGTGGGAACACGTTTTAAGTGGACTCGGACCTACATCCGAGATCGGGTCCGAGACCACCTCAGGAAGGTAAGATCTCGGTACTAGGACGTGTTACCAAATGCACAGTGGGAACGCGTTTGTACATCGTAAGTGGGCACGGCTCACATATCACCGCTGAAACCACTGCCTTGGCTGTGAGCAAGGCCCGGGGAGTAAGGACAAAATTATCGCAAACAAAATCCGTATTTTTTCTACATTGAATTCACAAATATACCCTGAAAACATCTACACATTTCTTCCCGATTAGTTTCTCTATTTGTATCATATATTTCATTAGTATAAAACACGATACTGAGGAGATTGTTAAGCGATAAGAGCAGCAGTGAAAACAGGGGCTGACCGGACAGCCATAAACACGCAGGGTATAATACACGTAAACAAGAGACTTACACGGCGTTACGCTGGAATCAGAAAAATAATGGTACGGTCAGCGCATCACGCCGATTACTAAAATGCTCAGAAAATGATTAGCCTAGTAGGACAAAGTTCTTGTTCGACAATCAACATGTTTACATCAATTTTTTATACAGAGACTCCTATTGGTTCCTTCAAGATCACAGGAGGAAAACCTATGAGAGGAACAGAAAAGATCATTTTTTTTTTGCATAAGACAGGAACACATCCGGGTAAGTGGGCCGATAACATCGGCGTTGGCACGGATGGAGTACTATATAGCGACAGTGAGAACGCGAAATCACATGTGGACCACCACCACCCCCACCACGAGCCCACTTCTATGTGGAACTCAGACCTAGTCCGAGCACACATGTTTACAGTGGGAACACGACTAAAAACCTGGAATCTGGTATAAAAAACGTCTAGTTTCTGGAACCTAGAGTTTACACTATGGAATTATATTGAGGGACTAGCCGCTTCGTTAACTACCGTAACCCTGCGGCAGGCCAATTTGACCTTGCACAAAAGTCCGCACAAAATGCTTCGATAGTTTTGGGAACAATGACCGTGTGAGTCCCAATCTGATGATGCACGTGGTAATTCTTGACCATTGAGAAATGGAAGAGGGAAATGTAAATAATAGGGGTAAATTTTTCAAAGCTTCATACAGGGTTAAAAGGTGTGAGACATCGTGCGTTTGGTCCAAAGGATTATAAAAGAGGATGGTTTGTGCTCTACAACCTTGTCCGTTTGTACGTCAGGCTAGAAACTGTTCAAGGTTATTCATAGAGGTTTTACAAATTATATACATTTACTTTGTATTAATCAGGTCTAAGGTATTAGCAGCGGCTAGAGTGCGTATCTTCCATAGACCCATCGGGCCCGCCGCCTATAATGCAACTCCTTAATCATACCCCAAGGTATTTGTCATTACTATCCGACAGAATTTTCACCCATTGAAAAGGAATCTGCATTCTAAAGCCCATGATATACCTCCAGTCGCAGCCAGCGATGTCTGCTCCTGAGCATGCGTAACACTTGATCTTGGGTCAAAATACGGTATTGCGCATGCCAATCGCTCGCTGCGACTGGAAGTATATCATGGGCTTAAAATGTGTACCCCAGGAAGGTATTGAACCATTTTAACGCTACTGTGTTAAAGGTAATGGTCCTTTTAACCCTGGATGAAATATTTATAAGTTTGACCCTATTAATTTAATACCTTCCCCTATATCAAAATCCTCAAGGATGAAAAAGTGTCATCATCAAGATTTGTAGTTCAATATTACCTAAAAACCATCAAAGCATTTTTTGCAAAGTCATATGCAAGGTCGTATGGCTCTACCGTGAGACTAATTTAAGGCTTCTCATACATACAATCCTAGGAATCTAGAGTGTATGGGTATCTGTAACACCCCTGTGGATAATTCAGGTAAGTCTTCCGAAAGGATGTGTTAGTTTCAACGGAATAGCCCAAACTACAAGCAACTACTAACATGCTACATATTCCGATTGCATGGTGATTATACCTGAAGTCATGTGACTATTTTTCTGAAATTATGAACTATTGATTCTTATCTTACTAAACACTTTTGGATGTAAATTCCTAACTTTAACAATACGTGAGATGGTCTACAACTATAGTATTTCCTATTACCACATAAACCACTGATATTGTACAATTATGCAATAATCATAGTCATGGTATGCGAGGTATCCAGTTAGTCTAAATGATCGCAACCTATGATTTCAAATCTCATTTTGCACTCGTTCATTCCCCACTTGCAGGACGTTGGTTCGATCTGAATATAACGAGCTTCCACTGGCTTCTGGAACTCTATGAATTTTGCTGTTGATTCTGACCATTGTGTAATTGCCTCCTGAAATCAATAAAAATGTTTGTTAATAATACAAGCCCCACTGGTAACATTCTGTATTATAATTTTATGCTATTCTGCCTGCTTTAGTAAAAGTACCTAAAGGTGTCCGATTTTAAGAATATACCACTTGATTTATGAATCACCTATAAACTATGTAGGGCTGCTCAAGGCACACACGGGGTTGTTTCTGTAGGTGACGCACTTCTTTCTGACACACCTATGAATTCGGAAACCTTAACACTTAAGTAGACAAGGTATGTATAATTCTGTTGGTGGACAAGGAGGTGTTCAATGGAATCTACTTCGGAAACCACTTTCCCAACGGAATTTTTGAACGAAATTTATGCAGGACCATAAGACAATAACAATTAAGCAATAAATTAGAATCCCACAAAGAAACCTGAAAATTAGAGGCAAAATGTTATTTTCAAATTCGGAAAAAAGGGGAACACAGCACACAATTTCACGGAGTTCTTGCCATCCACAAAGTTTCAAAATCTGATCATGCCTAATTAATTAGTTTATTATTATAGAATTTTGTAATTTTCTTCAAAATCATCATATCCGTATTTCACATCCTGTCGTATTTTAAAATCGCCATTCATTTACATGTGTTTGATATAGCGTTGTATTTTGCCGATCCCAAAATGAACAATTTCACATACAGATCTATTTTGACGTATTTCCATCATTCTACGTTAACAAGCCTTTCACACTGTGATCTATTTTACGTACATTGAAAAATAACGGTGTAATGTGTTGTATTTTGCAATATACATTATTTGTAATTTCACATACAGACATAACTTTGTAGCCTAATTAAGATAATATGATTGTAGTTTTAAGTTACATTTATGGTTTATATTGGACTTCATAAAGAGTAAAGTCTAGAAGTTTCTTTTATGTTTCGTTTAAACCGTATAGACATGAAATGTCGCGGTAGATTTTGAATTGCGATTTTCTCGGAACACGTGTTTTGTAAAATATGACAGTATGTGATGTGGGCGACGATGTGCTCTAAAAGGTCCAATTATTTTAATATGTCATATTTTTCGGTAGGTGGCATTGTTTGCCGTGTAACTTTCCCATTGCCTTGTACTGTGGCGGGATGGAGAAATGTCAAAGCAAAGTCATCGCTATCGGCATATAAATGGTTAACTGTATTTTATATTAATATTTTAATATTTATCGTTTAATTACATGATGTGTACATCACCTAGGCAGGAAAAATATCCAGAATTAGTTGCTTTAATTAATATTTTTACTGACACCCCAGTTGGCGGACAAGGGGGTTTCATAGGGACTCGCACTAATTATCCAATTAACGGGTGATGGTTGTTAATATATTATTCATGAAAAGTGCGTATCCGAAAAGTTAGACAAATAAAAAAATATGAGTTATATCTTGAACCACTTCTAAAATTTAATTTTTCTCCTAGTAACTATTTCTGTGAGTACATGAGTACATACATACTGTTGTCAAGCCGTCGTGCTTGAAGTGGCAAATACCCTAAAATACGCTGGGAAATACGCTCAATACCCTGGTACCGTTCTTACATAACCCATAAAAATAATAACAACGTAAAATTACCTCAAATAACCTGGTACACACGCGAAGTACCCTGGTATGCATAGTGAGTTCTAAAAAACATAAAAATAATAAAAACACCGACCGTGGGCTAAATGATTTTGTATTAACCCTCGTCCAACCAAGGGGGATTACCTCCATCCCCTAGGATGATTCTTGTCGCATTATGTAATTGTAAGTTCATCCTTTGCGATCATTTTAGCGGGAAAAAATTAAGGTATCCACCTTCAGGAGGGTCAGGGTGTCCCGTCAAAGTCGGAAGGTACGAGGGCAGTGTTTGCCACCTGCCTATACTTTACTGTGTAAAATGCCAAAATGGTACTTATTTTACTTATGGTGCTACTGAAAGCAAATACTGACAATTTAAGCCTTCCCAATATTTTATAAACACTACCCAATTTTATAAATGCTACTCAAAAACGTTGCAACGTGTTTAAAAACGTTGTTTTGATAACAGCTAATAAATGCTGATGCCTGTATTCTATATTCTTAATCATAAATAATTTGATTTTTAAAAAAAAAAAAAACTTTTTATTTTTTAAACAGTAGGTGTTTCCCTTAAATTAACGTTTATTTTCAAATGGTTAGCATTTAAAATTAAACGGAGCTGTTTAAAAAAGAAACACTTCCACGTATATAAAATCAGCGTTTATTAACTGTTATCAAAACAACGTTTTTACATTATCTGTGTTTATAAAATAAAGAAAACAATGGGAAGAATATATGAAATTAACGCGTTGAAACATTTATAAAGTATAAACGTTAGTTTTACTGTGAATATTTGTATTTTAGAGTAATAACGTGTGTATGCTAACTTTGGCCACCAATCAGTGCCAAATAAATACAATTTTGCTGGCATGAATAGCGAAAATCCCTTGATTTTGGAGATTTTTCAGATGCAACATTTATTATACACGCTCAGTTATGAAGTCATTATGACGTCATACTGTTAAAACCCATGATAAATTCAAATATTTTATACCATATCTGCGTTGCTGTCTCCTACATAATCCATCGTCCCAGCTTTATCAATAGATATTCCAACACGTAGCTTTTCAACCCAGTCTTCGTGTCGAAACCCATCCCTTTGAACAACGATTCCGGTTACACGTTTTGTTATGCCCAAATCAACTCTTATCCAAGGCGAAGTATTAGCAGAGCTATCCGGCCACCAGCTCCACCTCCCGTTCAGCCGCGCATATTTAGGGTAATAAGTGACACCCTTGTATTGTCGATATGAAGAAGCAGTAATTTTATTATCGATTATCGTGCCTTTTTCCATCCCTAATGGTTGCATGCAATCCGAAAAGTTACCTGCAGATAAACAAATTTTAGATTACATGTTAAAAGGTAACAGAACTTGATATCTCCGCCGAAAGAAATGTACATGGCACCCATTTGAGTATCAATGAAAGAGAAGAGGATGACCACAGCTATCCATTGGTACCAAAATTAAAGTCAGTTATATTCCTGTGTTGGACTAGGCATGTTAATACTTCTCTCCGGAACGGTAGTGGTTCCCACATTAAATAATTTGGCACCGAAAAAGGGGGTTTAGCAAGGCGAAAAAACACTCTCAAGGGAGGTGGTATCCACCCTTTTCGGTAGGCGAGGGTTAATAGTATACAAATATTGACTGTCCATGAGGACATAATCAAATCTATTGACCCGAGGTGATCTCGAGGCCGTACTATTTTCCCGAAGCGGAGCTGAGGGAAAATAGTACGGTCTCGAGATCACCGGGCGTCAATAAATTTGACTATGGCCCGAATAAAGGACAGTTAATATTTGTTTTATATACCTCATAGATAGATCATTTCTGCTGCAGTAACGAGACTACAGCTAGGGCAGAAAATTACCATACCGGTCAAAGAGTTACTATACTGGTCATGCCGGTCCAAAATTACTATACCGGGCAGAAAGTTACTATACCGGGCAGAAAAGGTATTATATACGTCATTCATATATTCTTGTTCATTGATTGGTTAAAAGTGGACCACATGATCAAATATAAACATACCATTCTGCAGAAAAAGACTATTTACGGCTCTCAAAAGAACTATTTACGGCTCTCAAAAGAACTATTTTAATTACGGCTTCCAAAAAAGACTATTTACGGCTTCCAATTTTAGCACAATGTCAGCCCTGTGTAGCATGATCATCAAAACAAATTGTCAACATGGATACACGCGAAAATGCAGTGAGTGACGGTACGGCTACAAATCAGCCAAGATTCCAGCTGTTAAATGATCAAGAAATGACATGAAAGTGTGAACACTAAAAAGCAGATTAAGAACAGCCTGTCCATGTTTGATGGGGTTTAGTCTGTAAGTAGGGTGACGACAACACTGCAATATTGACTGCCGGCATGGGTCATGTTGGTAGGCTAGGCTAGGGCTAGGCCAGGCTAGGCTAAATCTCAAATTTACCTCATTGTTTTATAAAATCTTTTAACCAATCAATGAACAATGAATATATGAATGATGTATATAAAACAAATATATACTGCCTTTATTCGAGCCTCCTGTTCAAACTATGGTCCCTCTGTGACTGCAATAGTGCTATTTTATTTCGGGGCTGCGCCCCTCAGCAAAATAGCACTATTGCAGTCACCTCGGGTCCTTAGTTTTAACAAGAGCTCTCATGGCAGTATATATTTGTATACTATACCGGGTCAAAAAAAGGGCAAAAAAGGTACATACGGTTTTCATGGGGAAAATAGTTGAAACACTCACTACAATGGTCATGGACTTTCTTTAATTTAAGCAATCAGATGACAAGGATCCATCTATGTTGGATAAAAGGTTGTATTTGGTCTCTTTCAAAAGTAAGTGCAATTAGAAACCAGCTTGGGTCATAGATGCAACTTTGCAACCTGAAGTCATGTTGTACGATAAGCTGATAATAAGGATAATAAGGTCAGGTGGTAAGAATTGAAGATATTAAAGGTGCAACGAGAGATTTTGAGGCACCCAAATATTGTGTCATAATAGTAATTCCATATAGGTTAGACACTCAATAGATTTTTACCTTGTATTTTGCTACAAAAATGTCTTACAAGAGAGAAAAAAGGTGATTTTGATTTGTTTATATTTCAATATAAAACATAGGCCGAATTTCGTATTTGCTCCTATACGAAATTAGAAATTTCACATTTTTTGTACCAAAGAAACATTCCCAGCTTAATCCTTTCAGATGGGGATAGTTTTGATGGAAAGCTTTACATCAGGGCACAAATCAGTACTTTCGATTTTTTAGGCATACCTTTTGGGGGGGAAAATATGTGAATCTCTCTTTGCACTTTAAGCATGTAAAAGAGTCCAACACCATCGTATGTGCAATTTGGCTAATTTTACAGGAGAAGCGTTTTTTGTGTTTTTGTTCCCATCTAATTTCAATAGCCAATTTGGTGGGAATATTATAGAGTTTTGTCAATACAAATGACATAATCGGGTATTAAAATAAATCTAATAAGTTATTTACTATTTACGATCTCGTATGTCAACGCTAAAATAGTGTGAGTGGCAGCGCCATTGTAAGTTCCACTTGGCGGTGGTTGTTTGCATAACGAATGTCTTTCAATGCACACGATGCTCATGCAATAGTTTGAGCAGATTTGGTCCTATTCGCACATAAACAATCATTACTAAATGAAATAGAACGTCTTTATTAGTTTCTGCATTTTCTGTTTGAAATTTTAAAAAAAAAGCAACCAGAAATTAAACAAACCAAATGTTGCACTTACGGTGGCGTTGCCTCACAGATATCAAAATTTTGAGTGCAATTACCCCGGCAAGTGCCACTTACGATGGTGTTGTACTAACAACAATGACCAACTATCTCAAAACTTCACTTGCGATGTATTTTTATTTAGGCCTTTCGTAAAATGTCACTTACGATGTGTTGCACTCTGCCGACCATTTTAAATTGGTCTTCATTTATTGAAAGCCATTGAACTTTCACATTAATGAGTCAAGGTCACACTCCCAAGTCCAAAGTCGTCTGAGGTCAATTTTCTTTCTGATCAAGAAATCCAAAGTCGTCTGAGGTCAATTTTCTTCGATCAAGAATTAGTGAGGATATACACTGCTCTACTCGCTACCATTGGAAACATTTTCGAAAAACCGACTAAACTATACTGTACTTCTATTTATACTGTCGCGTACTTATTTTTTTCTTGTTTTTGATTTTGAGTAAATTCCACATCTGGAGGCAACCCGCACAAAACATCGTCAAAGGGTGGTTCTTTTGATGTCCGACACGTGTGTTTGTGTGCCACAGCGTGTGGGGCGTGTGTGTGTGCCGTGGCCACAGTGTGTTGTGTGTGTGTGGTTGTATGTGTGGCGTGTGTGTGTGGGTGTATGTGTGTGTTCCTGGTGTGTGTGTGTGGGTACTTGCGTGCGTGTGTTGTTGTGTGGGGGGGGGGGGGGTGGGTGTTGTGTCGTGCGTGCGTGCGTGTTTTGCATTTGCTTATGTGTGACATGCAATAAAGTGGCCAATGCTTTTCTTTTTCCATACTCTTTTGTGATATTCAACTTTTGAAAATGCCACTTTATTCGTGTAATGGGCATTTGGAATGTCCCATAGCATTGATGATCAAATACAAGTTAAATAACACTGACCATGTTAAACTTGTTATAAAATGATTTAGTTTAAACTTCTGATGGATTTTTTTTTCAATCAAGTGCAGATTTTCTTTTGGTTAAGTGCTTATTTTGTCCAACATCACTTTCATTTTAGGCATATTTTGATGGTAAGTTGTTTTATGAACATTTTGTACATCTGTAAACCGCCTTAGAACCTGCCTTACCGGTTCTGTCATCATCTTTGATAGTGGTAGAGTCATAACTGCAACATAATGTTGTCTTCCGTAATACTTATACTGCACAAAGAGTGCCAGTATTTCATCGTCTTCAGGAATGTCATCGTCTTGTGTAGTGATGCTTGTCTGCAGAATTCCGCTATCACTATTATTTCGTACTGATTTGCGAGAGTAGTCCATACTGGCCTAACTTGTGAAGTGGGGGGGCTGTTTATAGGTGAGTGTTTCCATCTTGAAATGAAAATGTGAATTAGTACTTATTAGTACACTTTGATATGTTCTGTGTGTGCTAATATTTTTTAAAGTTAGGTACGATTTGTTCAGCTATGCCTACAGCCACCATTTTGAATTTAATTTATAATATTTTGCCCTACAATCGCTAGCTTATGAGAACCCGGGGTGGGCCCCTGTATTCCAACGTGGATATCATGCTCGTGTACAAAAACGCGTAATTAGGTCGTTTTTTTTTGAGATCAGGGCGCTTATGTACGCGCGTACATTGTTTAGGGTATCAAAATCGTCAAAAATTCAAAATAAGGGTATGCTTTTCACGTCGAATAATACTTGTTTAGGGTGTAATATTTTGGACTTCATGTAACAAATTACATTGAATGTCTGGATCTAATGTGGGTTTTGTTTGCCCGATTTTTCTAATTTCATATGGTAGATTCCCTAGTGATTTTAAAAAAAAACCGTTTTCAGCTTAATTTAGAGCATATTTTCTCTAATCGTTGCCTCTCTACTATAATTGGAGTGTGGTCACTTTATTCAATTTTTCCCCCTTCGGTGTTAATTCTACATTACGAATGATCGTTAGATGTAGGCCTATGTGCGTAGAAACAGAATTTGGGTCTGTCTCTAATTTATGTCAATCAAAAACTGTCAATTTTACCACCGATAAACTTCCATTTATTTATAAGAAATAGTGACACCTTTAAATGCTTGACATTTAAATTTACTGGATTTAAATGTAAACTAACTTATTAGGCTGTAGATAATGCGCAAACTTATGCTTTTACACAAAAGAGTGAAATAAAAAACTTCAATGAAATCATGTGTAAAATTTCCTTTATCAGTCCAGTTACATACAGCCTATAGCCTGGTAAAGTGGTTAAAGTACATTTTATAATTTACGCGTTTATGTACAAAATGAGGTCAACAACTTGTTTAGGGTGTATTTTTAACTGTCATGCAAATTACTTGTTTAGGGTTCTAAAATTAAACCACAACACTTGTTAAGGTACAAACAAGCCCAGAGTACTTGTTTAGGGTAGCAAAATCAACCGAACTACGTGCTTAGGGTGTTTTTCTTGTCAGTGAAATCGCTCTTGGGTACATTGTGGGAGGGCCATACACGAGCATGATATCCACGTTGAAATACAAGGGGCCCCCTCCCCCTTGTGAGAAAACGAAGGCGATAAAAATGATGACAATACCTATGGTTATGATACTAAGGAGCCCATAAAGCCATTATCCTTAGCTGTACCTAACTTGGCATAACTTTGGCATATATCACAGTTTGTGAAGAGTTTAAAGCAGACTTTATAGGGTCCAATTGTATATCTAAAATTATGAAGTTACTACAGGTCTTAAGTATTCTCGTTGTTCTCTGGTTGCATGGTTCAATAATACATTAATAAGTGCAATAGACGCATAAAGGGATTTATAAGGGTTATTGTGTGAAGGACTGTAAATAATACTTCTTGGATAATGCATCTGTCTTTTTATGTAATCATGGCGGTGTTAGAATCCCAAGATCAGTATGATGGTTGTGTGTTGTTACAGCAAATAAGAACATTTTCCATATATTTTGATATTTTTACACAGTTGCATTGGTAATTGACTAGTAAACTATACCTGCAAATGGTAGAGCTCGAAATATTCTACATGTTTGTGTCGCAAAAGAAGAAATTTTGTAATTAGATGGTGGATGAAAATGTCCTTCCAAAATGAAATATCCGGAAATTGCCATGTACGTGTCTATATGCATTCATTAGTAGTTCCGTCAGTTCAGACAAGTCAAGTTAGAGGTTAGTTTCGTAGGTAGCACTATTTCATCATGGACGCACATAAATTAGGCGTTTCCAGCTCTGTCGTTAAATTTCAATAGGGGATCCCAATTATAATTACAAATTCACATCTTTTATCACAAATATTCATTTTAAGCATTGCCGTTCGAAGGTATAGTTTACTAGACAATAATACCAACACAACTATGCAAAAAACTCAAATTTAAAAATTGGGGACGCTCTTAAAAATGCGCTATTATTTATTTTAATTGAATCAAATTTGAATATACGGGTATGAGGTGCCTATAGTAATACTTATGTGTGATACAAGAATCAATTCTCTTTTTGTATGACAGGACGGCCCAACTAGATTACTTGTGTTAAGTTTGTGATGTTTTTGTAAGATTAAAAGATAAGGATATGAAGTTGCTACACATATATATCCTTCACTGTTAAAAATTTCCGTAAATTAAGAAAACAGATTTTCCGTAAATTTACGGAAAATCTGTTTTACAAAAACAATTAAAATAAAAAACAAAAAACCTAAAAATGTTAATTTACGGAAATATTTCAAAAATTTCTGGCAGCAATATTTCCGGACTTCTTTTTTTGGTTCCGTAATTTTAAATTACGGAAAAATTCTATTAAAATACACATTTTTTCCATAATATGAGACAAATTTCAGTAAATTACTGTCAAATTTCCGTTAATTGACAGAAATTTCTGTAAATTTACCCTAAAAATGACTGGAAATACTGCTGCCAGAAATTTCCGTAAATTTACGGAAACTTTTTTAACAGTGTTGGTTTAGGATAATAACTAAATCAATATTTTGATCCTGAAACCGTATCTTCTTCTTATTAGCGTATTCACAAGTCATTGGTAATGGCTAGTGGTGGTGTCAGGATTTATTCAACTGTGTAAGCTGTATCAAGACACCTTAAGCAGCGGCCCTTATAGACCGCCCCATCGTACAAAATTGGGAATAAATTCGTGTGTCACACTTTCTAAACACAATATAAAACCACCTCATAACCGTATCTTTTAGTTTGATTCAATTAACAATTATGCAGGAATAATCTTATCCTAGTCCTTAAAAAAAACATTAATTTCAAAATGACTGCCTTAAGAATCAGACTCGATTATGAATTTCTGTATAAATCATAAATTAATAATTTTGTTGGATTATGAACAACTTTCACTTGGAACCATCTTTACTTCATTAAAAATGACCTCATTATTTTTAAATTATAATAATAAATAATAACAATAATAATAAATATTAAAATACTCACAAATGTTACTACATGAATGGCAGAATGACGTAACACTAACGACAATAGTATCGCCCTCATCAACCCTGAAGTTTGACTGGATTGATGGAAAAGTGGTGCTCATCTGAAAACAAAATAGGCTTTAATAGACTCCGGTATTTACTGGATGGAAAGCAATTTTATGCTAAATATTGCCTTCTTTCCAATTAAAGCCTTAAAGGGCCATGGTCCGATCGCTAATAGCCGTCGTCCCAGAACCCCAGCTTTTACCGGAAGTGGTCACATTTTGGTATAGAAGAAGCTACTATTTTTCTCATTTACCTGTGAAATCTTAGGGCTAAAGATGTTGGTTTGCAGTTTATGAGCAACAATGTGCCCCATTTTGGTCGACCAATATTAATTTTACAGAGTACTCTGTGGGGCTTACAGAATACGTTTTTAGCTCTCACATCAAAACAGAATTAAATATTGACGCTAAACTTTAATTTATCAAGATGAAAGCTTCATATCCTTAAATCGGTCCATCCTCCTTTAAAACTATTAGCAAATTTATGAAATGACTTTCAATGGGATACTGCTTTAAAAAAAACAGTTGCCAAAAAAGATATACCTGCCAGTAACACAAGGGTAATTGTGGGACATTGGGCTTGCTTGGAAATTAAACCCGACAGTCCTGTGTTTAGAGAGTAATACCTCCACATTTTGTGGCCAACTCCGGAGTATTATATTATTTATTTTTTTTTTTTTTTTTTTTTTTTTTTAAAATTATACTATAATTATGTTTTGGGACCATTAGAAAAATAATTATCGCTTTGCAACAAGCATGAATATATCTCTAATTGGCTTAGTTCTATGCGGACTATTGTCTGCGAATCTCCTGGGTTAGAACATGTTAACAGATTTTCGCAGTCAGACAACAATAGAAGCATAGTCTCTTATCTTGACCAATTTAAGAATGGCACAAAGTTTATTTGTTTACAAATGAAGCCAGATTTCACAATATGTCATATTATTTCAAGTAAAGCAACAAATTCTGTAATTTCTATGTCAAACACATGAAATGCGACATTTTAAACTTTGTTGTTGTCATGTTTTGGTTGAATCGAGGGAATTTGCCAAGGACAAATTCAGCACCAAGTCATTTTGCTTGGCCAGGACACAAGGCTTTCACCAAGTGAAAACCTCTTATCTCGATCAGAAGGTGGAGAACTTGTGTAAAATCTTATTTTTTTAGAAATCTTATGTTATAGTATTCTGGAAAGTCACCATAAAGTCATCATCAAATCGGTGCAGATTTGATGCTTTGTAATTCAAAGGTTTAACATTAACAGTACCACAGTATTTGTTTATACCAGTGACGACTCTAGAAAGAGTCCCCCTTTAAACTAGGGGGGTGGATCTCTTAACCGTTTTGTGAGATATTATTTTAATATTGTGGAATATTGTGGTGGCATTGTGTGAGTGGGAAAATGCCTGTGTGTTCATCTGATTTGGTATTTTACCCTGGACATGGGTCCGTGAAGATATCATTTTTTGAGCATATTTTGGCATATAAACCAGTGCAATGGTTAACTCTATAGTCTTTCTATGCTATGATTTCTACATTACTAAAGCATATAATCCTAAAACATTTTTATTATCAGTGTCTAACTTAGAGTAGTTTTATTCCTTTAATAGCTATATGTGCCATTAATACCCCCATTTATGTCATATAATGATGTTATAATGACGTCCATAATTTTGCAAAACTTGCAAAGTTGTTATATACGTATTGATGAAAATATGCTTTAATTTGTAAAGGCATACATGGTTTTGCTCCTAAAAGAAGGAAAATCATTCAACAACTATCCTTGCTGGGTAGGGAAGCACCGCCCTAATTTTCCAACAATTTTAAGTTTTCCTCTTCACCGGGGGAAGGGGTAGGAGTGTTGCACTAACACATATTGGCATGCATCATATTCCTGTCTAAAAACTCTGTTTTTTACGCCCCTGCACCCAATGACCCACGACGCTCCTTAATTTTTCAAATTAAAATGTCCCTTTTCATGATGCCTTGCACTATTTCAGCCATTCTAAGGTCACTGAGTAAAGCCAATAATGAAGGCCAAATTATTAAAACAATTGCCCGTCTTTGTCCAAAAATAACCATTCGAAGCAAATGGCTGGATGCTTTTAGGATCAGAGAAAATGAACCCATTAATACTTGGCACACTGAAATGGCCCCTTTTTTCCAAGAAAACCCACAATGTCGCCTCATGGCAATAGGCAAAATATGTCAATTTCATATATGATTGGGCCTCCCCACACCCACCCGGGCCCCTTCATCCCTTGAAAAAAACGCATGGCCACTTTACATATATATACTTAGAGTTTCATGTCCGAATGACAAACTATGTTCTGCTTCCTCCAATGAAGGTGAATTTGTTTATACTTTCTCCTATCTTGGGTATGTCAGTATGTCCTATCTAAAGACCCCCTTTTTTTGAACTCAGCTAATGCCCAATGGCCCCCCTTTTTGAATGTTACAACAAAATACAGTCCTAATCATTTACAGATATTACCCAATGACCTTTTTTGAAAGAAATTTTGAAATCGAAGATCCGCCTTTTTTTCCGATTTTCGCTAACGATGACTCTATTTTTTTTCCCATTTCTCAACAAATAGCTTGTGTAAAAATATAAACCTTGTTTCAGCATTTCCTGCCAATTTCATTGAATTTCTTAACTGTGCTAATTCTTCGACAAATTCTACCGAATGACCCTTACTTTTGTTTTATTTTTGCCCCAGTGGTTCGTTCCCCTTTTTATGAGGCTTATTACGTTCAATAACGTTCATTATTCCTGAAAGACCCTTACTTTTGACGGCCAGTAGGCACATACCTGTATCTTCAAATAGGGAGTGCCGCTCCTGAGACTTTTTAAAACGCTTGCGAGTGCCACGGATTGTCATCATGTTTAATATTGAAATAATAATTATGATCAGTCTTACTTCCATTCCCATCATGCTGCTGGAAATATATGGGAGTTAAGGTAGTAATTTGGTATTCTGGGCCACCAACCCACATTACAAAAGTCCACCTTGCCCCTGCACGTTTCACTGGTTTTTAACTTTGATTTCTCTACATCGCATATAATATAGGATCAAGTTATGCAGATTTATTATAATGATGTGATAAATCATGCTAAAAACTGAACATAAGTTATTTGTACTAGGTGGTAGCCGGGGGCACTCACAAATGAATGGATATGGGTGTATGGCTCGCGCTTCCAAACCAGGGCATTCGTGACAGAGGACTGAAAAAAGGGTCTTTGGTGAAGACAGCCAAATTGCCCCTAAATAGGGACTTCCGAGTGACAGATTTGCAAAATTTTCTAAAAAATGGAGGTCTTTTGGGAAAAGGTTCCCCCAAAAAGGTTCTTATGGGCGACAATGGTATAAATGTGTCACAAAATAGGGGTCTTTGGGTGAAATACAAAAATGGGGTCTTTGGGTGACAAGGATGCTGAAAAAGGGGTCTTAACAGTATACATATCGTGGCTTTCCAGATGGGAGTGGCACCCCCCACCCCGGAGGTGATAGAGCCATTGGAATCAATTACCGAGGAATTAAAACGCCGAAACAATACTGGATGTCTGACATCTGTTTGCCTACAATAGGGTCAATATTTTTGCCTTCAGTTTCTCTACAGGAGGGTAGCCGAAGCTGCATGCTTAGGACATATTGGAGCGAACAAGGCTGTTACAAACGCGTCATTGGGTTCTTTTTATTCTTCTAGGTTTGTCATAGGGTGCGGAAATGTATAAATTCCACACTTTGCCAGATAATTTTAGGATCTATTCAGCCATGACTTGGAATAGTTAGAAGGATCACAAGAGGCCGCTACCCATGCATGTCACCCCATCCGATCCTGCTGGGGGGTCCCGTGAGTCTGTCATTTTGGGGTAGAGAAATGTAACCAAAGGTTAGCATTGCCCAACAAAGTCAAACATAATGCTACATCTATTTCCAATATGGCATAGCCGCTAACTGTATATGCAGGAGGGGCACAGCCCCTATCCCTCTATCATTTTACCCCTCTCCCCACCCCCATTGGTGTTTCCCTGGGTCTGGAGATTGTAAAAAGTTTCCAAAAAATGCATAAAAGTATTTTGCACTTTTCTTTTTGAGGAGTTCGTGCAGCCATTTTGGCATTTTGTAGGTGATGCACAAGCTTCATGCTACATCCATGTCATTAGCTGTCCGCCATTGCTTGGGGGGGGGGTGGGTACAAAAAGGTCAACATTTCTTCACATGTTTACTTTGAGGCAAAAGTCAGCCGATTGCATCATTTTCATTTCCCCTGAAAGTTGTTTAAAACAAAATCCATTCCAGCACCTCAATTTTCTGTAATTCACCCTCCCTCTTCCTCCTGCTCTCCCCCCCTCGTTTCTTACCCCGCTGTGCTTGTCGTCCCCCTCGACCCACTTTCCCCCTCCCTCTCCCTTTTCCCTTTTCTTCCCGCTTTCCCCCGTCCCAACCCCCTCCCTTGGCCTTGTGTGCTCACTCCTCGCCCCTTCCCCTCCCCTTCTTTCCCCCCCTTCTTTAAAAACTTTCGTCCGAGATCACCCCCCTACTTTAATGCACTGCGTACCTATACATGGACTATTATGAGTCGCAAGCTCAGTATGCTTTTTAAGCATTCGTTTTGATGCGATAGGGACCCCACTTGGAAACAACGTCCTGTAGATGTTTCTCGGATTATCCAGATAAATGAGTGGCAAATTATCAAATCAAATCATTAATTCAAAGTACTCACTTTTTGTATCGGATTTGTTAAATTTTGGTACGCAGAGTTGCATCCAAGAAGTTGAATTCGTACATAGCTTTTATCTACGTAAGCCACTGGTTGCAAAGCTAATTCTGTGGTCGGTAACAGCCGGGGAAACACGATAGTTGTTTCTGCTGTTAATCGGTATTACGGACACAAATCCGTAAAAGCTATCATACCGAAAATTGTAATTAATACAAAACTTCCTTACCATTCGCTGAATAAATAAAGCTATCATGTATCACTTTATTTGATATATCTTCATTCAAGACGTTGCGCTGTTATTTTTCATTTCCTACAGTTTCTGTATACAATCTGGTAATAGCACCCTCTCATGGGGAATTTCAGCAAAATCCCCGAAAAGCTCCTATACTTTGCATGGGAAATTGTTTTTTTCAAATTAAATGTACCAAAGTCTTAAATTAAGTCATACTTGCTAATGCTACCAGCTCCATATTGTGACCGTTTTAGATCAGGGAATGCTCTGCAGTATTATGACACGATTTTATGTGGTTCTGTGTGTACAAACTGTAATATTTTAAACAACCGAGGGCGTCCTGAAGGTCAACATGTGACATTAAGATTCACGTCACCTATACCAGTTGACATAATATAGTATGCAAATTTGTAGTAATTTGTCTTTAACTATGCCTGTAAAATGTACAAACTTTCCATCGTGATTTCCCTTTGCATCAGTGACATACAGTAAAACATTGGCATCTGTCGCCACCAAACGGCGATACTGAACTAGAATGCTGGTTACCCAGGTCTCGTCGTCAGCGCCCACTCAGGACATTCCGTTACCAGTCGTTGTGGAATGAAATCTAATCCGGATCAATTGTTCTAGGTATTTTTGGGTCTCCACATGAGGACGTCACAATACTAGCTTCTTACATGAGAAGGATCTAGTATTACATTTCAACATCATTGTTTTCCATCAAAATTGGTTACAATCTGTAAAACCAGAAAAATATCGTACCCTGATATGATCGAGATTTTAACAAAAAAGGGCGTAAACTAATAAAATAATAATAAAGACGACGACGATCAACGTTAACTCTAAATTTTAATTATTCAGGTTTTTTTAATTTTTTAGGTTTTTTCTTTTTTTAAAAATTTACAAATGGAACCCAATTGTACAAAATCTCGATATTAATATTCATATCCTTTGTTATTAATTAACGGAATAAAGCGCATCGTTACCATAAAACTGTATAGCAATGGTTAACGTTAGGGTGAACATAATTTCGCTCTAACGTCATTTTCTATACATAACAAAAGTACAATTTGGGCCTTTGACTAAAGGTAGAGTCTAAGCTTATTTAATTATTACTATTATTATTATTATTATTATTACATAGAATCACATAGAATTCTAATTGGCTTCAAATGCTGGGAATAAACATGTGAACATAACTCGGAAGTTTATGAAGAGCTTTGAATTAGCATTTGAACAATTACTGCATTTTGTTTTCACTCAGGTTGGTGCCAAGGGGGGGGTCCATGGAACCCCCTAAGGAAACCACTTTCCCGATGGAATTTTCAATGAACCTCATACCACCTTTGAGGGGGCATAAGACAAGGCCAAAGGTGCAATATAAATGTGTTCCGATTTATCGTCTGGAAATTAGGGGCAAATCATTGTTTTCGCAATGCGTCAAAATTGCTCGAAAAGTAACATGATGTTTCCGTGACCCTGCTTCCACAGCACACACATTGCAAATCATTTTTATTTTATATCTGCTCTAGAAGGACCAATTTACATGACAAACATGACCATTTTGTACAATCTTGTATTTTTGTGAGGGCAGTCGTATTTGCCATAGCTTTGTACAGCAATGGCGCGCAGTCGCTCGATGATGGAATCGCTTCTTTTCAGCACATAAAGGGTTAATTATTTTTTCTGATTATGTTATTAATTTTGTTTTATGCATATGAACATACATAAGCAGAAAAATATTTCTGGCAACAGGGTTTGACATGTTAATTTTTATATTTAAAATCACACTCCCATTGGCGCCTGAGGGGGTTCCTAGGGACCCAAGCTAATTATCTCATTAACGGGCGAGAAATTTTAGTACTTTTTTATGGAAAGAAGCGCATCGATAAGTTATACAATTACAAAAAATTAGAGTTCGAAAATATTTCTCACGAGTGAGAAGTCGCCGAAAAACTAATCTTGGGTACTATGGACCCCCTCCCCTTAGGCACTTAATTTTTCATTTACAAGATTTTAAAAAAGTAGTGATTATAATTTTTTACGGCTATCTTACTGATCACTGTAACGTTAAATGAGCAGCTATCAACAAGTCCCGCTGAATCCGTTGCTGTATACGTGACGGTAGTTACTCCGAGGGTAAACAAATCCGACCCAGATTGGTGAGTGCTGTTTATAACTGGTTCACTCCAATCATCAGTTGCGCTAGGTTCAACCCAATAGGGCGTCCCAACATCATGAATATATTTTCTGGACGTCTGCATTTGTATTGATGTATTGTTCTTCAGGACAATTTACTATTTAGGTGGTTTTATCCTCTGTGGCAAGGAAAATACATTACTGCAATTTGTAGGACAATATTTTAATGTCTTTATGTTGATTTCTGCTTGATTGTATGTTTATAATATCTGAGTCACCGAAAACGTTATAACTGGTTCACTGCAATCTAGGGGACTTGTGGGCCAGTTGTTGTGTTGTGCCCTTGGTATAGGGTTATAAATCAGAATCCCATTCTAGAAGTTTGAGGAAGAAAGTTTGAAGATTATTTTCTATAGTTTGAAGGGTGCTGAATCAGAATATTTGGTCCAACCTCTGGAAAATATGGGGAACTTTGTAGAATAAGGGGGCAAAATTAATACAGGGGTAAATTGAAATGAAGTCAAATTGTTTTTAAATGTACACCGATCTATATGTCTCATAAGGATTTAAGAAATGTATAGTTTGTCTAGGTTCGACCTTTAGTTAAACAGATACAGCCCTATTAAGGTTCAAGGTCATCCTGGGGGTAAACGTTACCCAGTCCTCTAGATTTTGTTGAAACTGGTGTCAAATTGTTCGTCTTGACTTATTTTACAATGTTTGCCATTTGGTTTCGTAATTAGTAAAAAATAGGTTCACCAAACTTGACCTCAATTGTATACAGAGCTGTCACCCAAGGAATTGAAATAAATTTTCTGCTTCAGAATGACCAGGGCAATAATTTGACACCGGATTCAACAGAAATCTGAGCATTTAATCGAAATGTTTCTGATGATTTCCTATCCTAGTGACAGCGTAATATAATTGTAACGACATGATACTTCGGTGAATGGCGTCCCTAAATGCTAGGTATTATTATTATTGGATCTGTTTGGCCCCCAGAATGACCTTGACCATAGCAAAGGGCGTAGCCGTGGAAAACTTAAGGTCGGAAGCTATACAAACTATACCATTTTAGTCCTTATAATGAGACAAATACTTTGTGAACATTTAAACACACTTATGACTTGATTTAAAATTTACCCTGTATTAATTTTACCCCTTATTTACAAAGTTCACCACATTTCCCATGAGGTTGGACCCAAAATTTGTGTTTCAGCACCCTTCAAACTATAGACAAACATCTTTAATAACAATAACAATAATAATAATAATACGGATTTATAAAGCGCCTTTCCAAATAAGACCAAAGCGCTGTACATAATGAAACATCAAATTAAGCAAGGTACATAAATAAATACTATAATGATAAATATTACAATAGAAAACACAAATTAATTTTAACAAATTACTTAAAAATATTAATCCGTACGGAAAAGGTATGTTTTTAAACCCTTCTTAAAACATTGTACATTTTTGGGCTATTAATATATTGTTCCATAATCTCGGACCAAGACCATTAACTGACCTGTCAGTAAAAGACTTGTGCGTCTTGGGAATGGTAAGACGAGTGTTGTCCTGGGTAGATCTAAGCCCAGGACGGCCACAACTATATCTATGAATGATATTATTCAAGTAAATTGGTGACAAGCCATGGTAACAATTGTACACATGCACCAAGACCTTAAACTCAATTCTCTGCTGGACAGGTAACCAATGCAATTCACGAATAAACGGGGTGCACTATTACGTCTCCCGACCTGATATATTAAGCGCGCTGCGCGATTTTGTAGTTTCTGAAGACGTTTCACATCAGAGAGGTACACACCCGCTAGCAAAGAATTACCATAGTCCAGCCGAGAAAGGATCAATGATCTCACTGCATGTGTACAAGTGGAACGGTCAATATAACGACGGATTCTATTAAGATTACGCAGATGGGAAATTTACACTTTTGCATAAGGAGCTAACATGGTCTTTCATAGTTAATTGACTGTCAAACATAATACCCATTTTTATAGAGACAGACGGAGTTATCACATATCCACCAATTTTTAAACTGAGGCCAGATATAGCATTTGCATGCCTGGGAGACGAAACCAGGAAGAACTCGGTCTTAGAGTCATTAAGCTTTAACTTATTAACAAGCATCCATGATCAAATTTTTGCAATGCAGTTGAAAAGTCTAAGTTTAGCAGCAGCCATAGCCTCCTCAGATGTAGGGTCAAACCCAATATAAAGTTGCGTATCATCTGCATATACATGATATGCAACCTGAAAAAACGTTTGATGATATCAGTTACAGGTTGTGAATATGCGTTAAAAATTGGTGGACCTGCGACTGATCCCTGGGGAACACCATAACGCAGATGTTCATTAGAATATTCACCAAGAATACAAACTCTATTTTACGATCACTGAGGTAGCTAGCCCACCAATCTCTTGCAGAACCAGTGATACCAAATTCACTCTGCATTCGCTCGATGAGAATTGTGTTATCTATCGTGTCAAATGCAGAGGAAAGGTCCAAAAGAACGAGCATAACTGCTCTATCATTGTCAAGTTCATTTAATATATCTGTTTTCACTCTAAGAAGAGCTGTTTCAGTGCTATGAGAAGCCTTATAAGCAGACTGAAATATTTCTGTAAGATTATTATTTTGAAGATGACTATTAAAGCGAGAAATTAAACCTTCTTCCCCAAACTTCTAGGATAGGTATCATTTATAACCCTACTATGAGTAAGGGACTTTACTTCTCCACCCAGGTGTAAATGGTTACTATTGTCTGTTCAATTAACTTAGATGTCCGGTTTTTTTAATTATTTCCAAAATATACGTTTTCGAAAAAGATCATGAAAGAAAAGTTGTTATTCATCATTGGACCCAACAAGATCATTGGGTACCAGCTTTAAAACATAATTTTTCTTTTGATTTTTATTCAATTTACACTGATTTTTATTGGCAAACGACAACAAACTGGGTCCATGTGAATATTGACTTTTGACTCTGAAACTTTATGGCAGACCCATTCACGAATTAGGGGCGCTTCAAAGCATGTTATGAACAAGTATTGATTTGTGGACATTGCTTTGATTTCAGGTGTTTGTGCGTGCATTAATGCATGGGCATTTAAATGAATCGTTAAAATCAGAGGTCCTGCCTGTTGTATTCAATTGGTTACGAACAAAAGAATCACATAGCTCTCCTGTAATGCCGCCCATTCAAGTCAATGCTGTGTGGAACCTTGGATATCTCGTTTGTATTGCAAAAATTCACTGCAAATAACAACGGTTCGGATTTGATCCTGTTGAACAAAGTTGGCGTACAATAGGCATATTGATCGTGAATCATCTCCTCCGACGACAACTTTTACTACCCACCAAGAGGAGTCAATGGAACCTTCCACAAAAACGTAATTGCTAATGGTACCAAACCTTATTCGCTCATTTTCAAACCGAGGTTGAA
This sequence comes from Ophioderma brevispina, assembly GCA_023653785.1. NCBI lineage: Eukaryota > Metazoa > Echinodermata > Ophiuroidea > Amphilepidida > Ophiodermatidae > Ophioderma > Ophioderma brevispina. The sequence continues at coordinate 128,194 of JAMKCH010047713.1, forward strand.
ATACCCAGATTTGAATAGATTTGAAGGTTTAAAATGTCACATTCCTTTTGCCATGTAAAAAATGTCTTAGGTCCACAGATACCCAACAACTTTCTTTTCGTTATTTATTTCGAAAACGTATATTTTGGGAATAATTAATAAAAACCGGACATCTAAGTTAATTGAACAGACAGCAGCATGTTGTGCGGAAGGAGTGACAAAAACCCCCAAGCAGTGGCGAACCCAGGATCATAGGGGCGCGAAGAAGAGTTCAAAAATGAATGTTATCAACCAACACTGATTCACATAACTCTTTAGACATGCATGGTAGCACGGAATTTCGTATGCTGGTCCAACGTATGTAAAGGATAATTGACGTAGCTAAGTGAATTATGTTAGATAATTGGGTCTGGGCACATCAGTTTGAACAGTGCACAAACTGATGCCCAGACCCAATTATCTAACATAATTTACGCAGCTCAGTTAAATATCCGTCATACACTTAGCATGCATCAGTTCAAATATAAAGTAATAATATGAATATGTGTTAAAATTAAGAAAAATTCACCCTAGAAAAATAAATAACTTCACGAATTAAAACACCGGCCATCAATTGACCTTGTAACTCAATCACCTTTTCGATCAATTCGCAGTTGTAAGGATTATTGTTTGTTGATGGGTTCCATCCCTATACATCCCCATTTTAAAACCCGTGATGTTTACCAGGTAATGAGGTCATATGAGCTTGCGAAGTGCATACACAAGGTGGACAGACCAACAAGAAATATTGCCAGCAGAGCTGATCTCAAGTAAAAAGCTAGGATATATTTAAAGTTGGATTCTCCAATTAAAGGTATGTGGTTCGATCTTTAGGCCTAGTACTAGTGTGTATTGTACACACATGTCCACACGGCCTATAAAATTGGGTTGTTCAAAATCATTTTGTATATTGTGCCACCACCAAAATGAATTCGGCAGCCTCAACGGAATAAACTGCATGTGGTGGCAGGATACTAACTTCATCCCGTTTATTGTAAATAGGATAATGTATCACAAACAACAGCATTGAGGGTTTTTGACAAAGCTATTATGGCGTGCATGAGTGACTCCCTCTCAATTAAAAGGCTGGATCATGTTACAAGCTATTGTCCAGGTAATTAGTTTTTTTGTTTCGAGTAGCGCTCCTGTCAAATGAAAGTAAACAGTAAATGTCAAGGAATCATGCTTTTTTGTGTTTGAGGGGTTTGGAATGACCACAGTTTTCGTTGCAATGGTCGTACGTACCCGTTGTTTTTTTTTTTCGTGGCAGAGGGGTTCACATACATTTTCAGGTGGAAAACATCAGGGGCGCCAAATTTCCGCCTCGCTACGCTCGCATTGTTGACCCAAATTTTGAAGAGGTGGGGGTGGGAGGGTTAGGCAAGCTTCTTTCCTTCCCCCGTGCGTCCTTACAATGTCATTTCTATATGTTTGTATATATCTACAATGCGCCCGGTCCCTTATGCGCCCCTAAATCCGCCATTTAGCTTTATTATAAATTTGTTTAGTATGTATAATAGTATAGGCCTAGTTGTTTTATATGTATTGACACAACGTCATAAAATCACTAATTTTTCAGGGTGGGGGGGCAAGTCCCCCTGCCCCCCATCCCCCCCCCCCCCCTGCTACGCCACTCTTCGTGGTGCGGTCTCTACATGCACAGTGTGTATATATTATTCCATATGGCAGCTAATCCCATACTTCTTTACACTATTTTTTTTGGTCATAATTATTTTTTAATTATTTTTTCGGGAATTCGTAATTTACGGAAAGCTTGGTTTTCAATGAAAATTTATTTTTAGGTGAAAACTTTTTTTTTTTTATTGAAACTTAATTACGAGAAAGTGCTATACATATTGACTTAAAAGTTTCTTCAAGAGTTTTGTCTAGTTTGGGGTCAGTGCAGCATTTTGAACTGGAGAACTGACGGTCTAATTGCTTTTGGAGTTAGTGCGAGATTTTTGAAATTTATATTTGCTAGCTTTTAATGAGATATATTTTAAGTAAAGCTTGTTTAAACTGGGTTTTTACTTGAACTGATTTTATTGAAATCATTTTGAGAAACATGGTTTTTCAACAGTCAATCACTTACTCATCTTTAAACTCATTTTATCAAATGATAAACTTTGCGAAAAAAAAAAAAAAAAATCCACTAATAAAATAAGTTTTTGAAAATCTAACGTTTTCATATAGAATACCCTTTTTTCAGGTTGATATACAGATTTGTGGTTAATTTATTTTTTAAAAATATGTTTTTCAAGTGATAGGTACAGATTTCAATTTCCAAGTTAAAAAAGTTCGTTTTTTTAATGGAGAAAACTCCTTTATTACTTCATAGTTTTTCATTTGAATTGACAAAGAGAATATATAAAGGTCCAAGAAACTGGGGAATTGACAAGTCACTCAGCACGCCGCCATTTCACACAATTAGGAACTTTGTCAACCACCCTTATCGATGCTTGATGGACATGGCTGGTAAATCTGTTGTATATTGATTATCCATTGTTGTTCATAGCTTTGTATTTTACGAATCATTCTCATGGTTCTAGAGGTTTGTCTGAAGTCACCAGAAGACGGACTGCACAAATTATCAAGATTCTTTGTTTCGCGTGCAAGGTTATCTAGAATCTTTTGTTTCGCGTGCAGGTTTATATAATTTGTGCTCTCTGCCTCAGTAACCTTACTGGAGACTGATTCGTAGGATATAATGCACTGAACAACATGATGGATAATCAACAATACACTGGTGCACTAGAAGTGTATACAACAATTATCCTACTTGAATAAAGAGTTCAGAAGTATGCATGCCGATAACACGCAATATCTAACTCTTCCTTGCTCCCATGTGGTACCAATTCTGGATGCGCCACTGCCACAGCAAAATAACACAGAGTCGTCTGCCCCAAAAGCCAAGGAAAGAGAGATTCGCACTCCGCGGACGAGTCGAGCTCGTTCAGCGCGGCACTTTACACTTAAAACTGACCTTTAACTTGTATTTTCAAATCGCATATGTTTTTATTTCCTGAAGGATCAACGGCAGTACACGTCACTGTGTGATTTCCAATTTCGTATCCATAAGAAGGTTTTTACGCATAACAATTTAAATTAAAAAGGAAATGAAAATACGTTGGCCACTTTATTTTGTAATCAATATAATTTAGTACTCTCCGGATCAGCTTACACAACTCAACTAAGAGAGTTGTGGAGTGCCAAATCGTGTGAAACGCATTTCAATACGAATAAACCCCAAACTCGTTCTAACCTCGTCTTCATGGCCAAATTCAGTCCCGTTGAAAAATGTGTTCAATACGAATAAACTCCAAACTCGTTCTAACCTCGTCTTCATGGCCAAATTCATTCCCATTGCAAAAATGTGTTTCACACGATTTGGGACTCCTCTATGGTGCTAATCCCGACACCTACGCCATTACTAATGACTTGCACGAACGATATGTACTTTTGTCCATCTATCATTAGTGACCCTTGTATTTACACAAATCAAAGCAATTAAGATCGAGGATTGGAAATTAAATGTAGACGAAGCCTGTGTCGCTATAGTAGATTTTAAAATAAGTGAGACCTCATTAAAAGTTTTAGGCCTGTCCATTCTCCGTGAGAGGTATTGTATTATTTTGATGGTCACAGGTAAAAAAGGTTATGGTACTCATACAATGTGTAGTAATGTAGCTAGCTAAATAAATGTTGACCAAAAATAAATTATTTCACATCTTAAGATACCTTGGATGTTTGAATTGAAGTATCAGGATGAAAACACCAGCAATTATTTCAATAAACGTTATTATTTGAACATAACTTACCTCTGACACTGCAAAATATCATTCCTTATCACAGTATTGGAGAAATAATGCATTTTTATATCAATGCACACATAACACATCTTAGTTTTTATTTGGCCTTCAAAAATGGGCCAACCTTGTATTAAGAGATTAGCGCAAAGCGGATTTAACATCTCGGTCAACCATGGCATATGTCATTCTATCATTAACATACCATTGTACAACTGAATGCATCAGATTCCAGTAAGCCAATTATGTTGTACCATGGACGCAATGTGTTTTGTAATGGCAACAAAGGCCTAGTCTCCGCATGGCCGGGGATTGAACCCCATATCAATACCATCCCAATCGGATTATGCATGGAGTCTCACTTAATTTGAAATCTACTATAGTTCCTGAGAAATATGTTAATACATCGTGCTATGTATTTAATTCATTATATTTTCTGCATCTAACCGTTTGGGCGACACTCTGTATTTTGACGGTCTCGAAATTATTTTTAGAAATCCTGGGTCATTAATGTGATTAATTTAGAAATCAAAACACAGAACAGAGATCTTCATCGATTCTTATTTATGTCTCTTTCATATATACCTTCAACTACTATAGTAAAGTTACAGTTGTCTGTATTTCCCGCGTCATCGAAAGCCTTACACAACACGGATGTATTTCCTTCTGGAAACAAATGTCCGGAATAATGACTGCAATCCAAGCTGACATTACCCGCTGAATTGTCAGTCGTATCAACAGTCCAACGAACCGATTTCTCTTTTCCAACCGGAGCGGCGTCTACAACGGGTGTTTGTGGACAAATTAGCCTGGGATCCTCACGGTCTGTAAGGAAGGGCAAAATTGGGTTAAAGTCTTTCGCATCATGAACATGCTTTTGGAGACTTCCGTCCCCGGATCCCCAACATTGACTCATGTAGGGTGGGGAAAGCTGGGCAAACTTATGCAAATATATGCAAATTTCTAGATTTTTTTCGACGGGTCGCCTCTATGAGGATTTTGCTAGAGACAGTCCGTCTTACAACTTATAACTATTATGTAGATTTTTGCCCTAGCATTATTATTAATATTATTATATATTATTATTATTATTATTATTATTATTATATTATAATACAATACAATTGATTATGATTCTAAGGTGATATTATTATCATTATTAATGTTAAATTACAGCAATAATAATAATAATAATGTTGGGCAATATTTAGGGCTGGAGGATGGACTGTATCGGCTCAGTCCAATGTAAGTCACTATTTTTGAGCTCAGATTAACAGAGACAAATTTGGGAACACTTCAGCGTATTTCAGTTCCATTAATGATTAAAGGACGTGTATTACTAAAAAACAAGAGTTATTTGTCTGTCTGTGCTAACTGAGGTATACTTGTGTGACATTTCTTATGCTTTATTCCATCATGGTTTGCGTGGCTAAATTTGCTACTTGTGTGTCTAATTTTCAAAGAAAACACAAGTATACCCTCATTAACTTGTCTGTCTGTCTCTCCGCCTATACGTTTCGAATGGAGCTGATATTTGGCAAGAAGGTGGGAAAGACAGTCCAGTGTAATAATTGTTTTCAAAGTGACCCCGCAGGTCAACGGTCATCTGGAGATCAATTTGCTAAATATGCCTTAGAACAACCAAATTTGGCAAAAAAAGAACTGTTAACTTCAGTACAGAGCAATGCTGAGGTCAAAGGATACAATAGTAAAGTAAAACGTAATAATCAGTGATGATGGTACCTTCTACATCGACAATAAAGTAGCAATTTTCCACGGTGAGCCCTGCAGAATCAGTAGCTGTGTAGGTGACGTTGGTATTCCCAATAGGAAACGCACTCCCTGACATATGTGAGGAGCTTAAAGTTGGTTGACTTCTATCATCAGAGGCAGTTGGCTCAGTCCAGTAGACCACTGCAGTGGGCATACCTACATCAGTATTAACAACGATCCCTTTGGGACAACTATCAAAGACCGGTGGCTCATCCTCTGTGGATTTCCATATTTTAAATGCAAAATTATTGGGTGGTTGTGTATTTAGGGGAAGTTTATCTTTTCATTAATTTTAAACAAAATATTATGTTTCCCATGCGGTTCAAAAATATGTCTCATTTTATAATGATCGCTTGCTCTCATATCTTATAGATGAGGTCTGACATGGTTCTGGCAAAGTGACAGTTGCTGTGGCCCCGGGTTACATGGAGAAGCAAATACTTGGTCACGACTGGAAAACTGGAAATCTTTGTGGAACTGTTTTCTTAATCCCATGAAAGAAATATGTGTTCTCTTACCCGGAGGCCACGTCACAGAAACAGTCTGATGAAGTGAAATGGAGTAGAAATCGCCGATGTTTGCAAAAAAAACCTATGGCGGGGGGGGGGCAAACGGGGGGGAGGGGGGGGCAAAACAATTGGGGCGGGGTGGCGATTGCCATCATATTCAATGATGCGAGACAACGTATTCTCACAATACTAACAGGACCAAAAGAATACAAAAAAGGCCACAGACAACACATCGATGTCTAAAGACAACGCAGATAGGTCTAAAGATAGCACGCCACCCACAAAAACGCTCATGTCACAAATACAACACTCACAGGCTGAATACAAGCAGAGCTGTATAACGAACAGTGCAGATAGGAATCTAAACAACACTCAGATGGCCTCTAAAGACAACACCGACATGTCATAAAACAGGACACCCTACATACAGATAATTTTAGACAAGACAAGTAGGGGTCGGAAAGGCCAGAGAAGAGACAGCAAAACTAAATATGATACCCGACAGATTTGCAAAACAAACATCGGTTTTTTACTTTTAAGAGGGTGAGGGGTGTTACGCTTCCTAACGGCACCATTGGGTCTTGAACGCCGGAACCAAAACCGTGGCCGCGAACGAGGGGTACACAGTTAAAAGATATAGATGATCGAAAACAGTCAAAAAGCATGCTTGCAATGGAGTTTGACTTGTCGAACTCCAACGGTCTTATAATCAGCATTTTTGGTTCGCAAATCGTAACCAATGACGAATTCAAAGTGGGATTCTTTCATGACATACCCCCCGATTTATTTGTTATCGTTTAGAACGCCATCAAGCTTGTATTTTTAATAAGTGCGCGTAAGATTCATTCAAATGTCTAGGTGATCGAGGTAGCAAGACTTGACTCAGCATGGGTGATATTAAAGTATTATACATTATCGAGTGGAAGTATGTTCAATACAGTATGCCCCAAGATAACTTAGATAAGGTAAGCGAGGTAAAGTAACATCTCGAGTGGAATGGGTTATTCATAAATAGCAAGAGTGGAAGAGGCTCCTGCAATTTGGGGTACATATTCAACCACACTTAAAAAGCATCCAACAATAAAGGAATACATTTAAAATTTAAAGGAATACATTTAAAATTTGATTTAATCTATGAAAATACAAGTGAAAAGTGAACTTGGCTATATTTCCCAAGCTGGAATTATTGTAGGTATTATGCCGATCCTAAGGAAAATATATCTGAAAATTGGGGATAAAATACCAGCAAACTATTGAATTATGCTGTTATTTTCTATTCGATATTTACTTATATTTGCTTTCCAACGTTTGAATACGACAAATAAGCTGATCATTAAGAACGTACGGTATTCGTTGTTGCTACATTCTTGAGATTCCCTTGGGCTATTTTTTCAGCTGGAATTATTGTAGGTATTATACCGAAAAAATATCTGTAAATTAGGGGTATATATTACAAATGATTATGCTGTTATTTTAAATTAGAAGTTAACTTAGCATTAGGGAATATGGAATTCTTCTGGAATTGACCGATTGTAACCAATACCAATAATTGAAATACCACAACCAAATTCATTAAGAACATACGACATCTTTCGTTGCTACATTCTTGAGACTCCTTTGGCGCTTCTCCGTCACAATCGCCTTCCGGATCACTGCATATTCTCACTCTGTACCGAGTTCCATTACCGCAGGTTGTAGAGCAACTATCCCATGATCCCCAATCACCCCAAGACGCTGAAATATACAAATAGACAATAATAGTTATATGGGATTCGGTCTGATCAAAACCAAGAACAATGCTGAATGCTGGCAACTGGGATGTTACAAACATTTAAAAACACGCAGAATATGTAAGGTGTTTTGTTCCTTCCAAAGGTCCAGTACTTAAAAATTTACGTAGGATTGTAACTTTCAAAGTGGATAGCCTGGACTAGGTATATTCTGGTGATAATAACTCGCTTTGCATAATCACTGGTATTGGTATGAGGGAACGGTTTGGGTTACATATTCATCAATTAAATTATAGCTAGAGTGGAAGAGGCATCTGCAATATGGAGCTCAATGCAAAATTAAAATTTGACTTGGAATGTATAAAATACTAATGGACTTGGCTTTTTTAGTTTTAGTTTTAGGTATTATGTCAAAAAATATTTTTGCAGGCGATTCAATTTTCTATACGAAATTTACTTATCTTTGCCTTCTGTAGGGAAAATGGAATTCATCTGGAAATTCCCGATGGTAACCACTACCAATCACGCCAACAATTGAAATACCACAAATAAGCAAATTCATTAAGAACTTACGGCATTCTTCGTTGCTACATTCTTGAGACTCATTTGGCGCTTCTCCGTCACAATCGCCTTCCGGATCACTGCATATTCTCACTCTGTACCGAGTTCCATTACCGCAGGTTGTAGAGCAACTATCCCATGATCCCCAATCACCCCAAGTCGCTGAAATATACAGATAGATATATGGGACAGTTATATGGGACTCGGTCTGATCAAAACCCAGAACATTGTCGGCAACAAAGAAACTGGGGAAGTTAATAAAAACATAAACACACAGAATATGTAAGATTTTATACTCCTTCCAAAGGTCCAGTACTTTAAAATTTAAGACGCTGGATACAGGAGGATTGTAACATTTCAAAGTAGAGATCCCGGATTATATTCTAGTGATAATAATTCGATTTACTATCCCTGATATTGATATGAGGGATCGGTTTGGGTTATATATATATTCATAAATTAGGTTATAGCTAGAGTGGAAGAGGCAACCGCAATATGGGGCTCAATGCAACATTAAAATTTGGACTTAGAATTTATAAAATACTAGTGGACTTGGCTTTTTTTTTAGTTGGAAATATTACAGGTATTAGAAAATATCTACAGACGATTCAATTGTGCTGTTATTTTCTATACGAAATTTACTTATCTTTGCCTTCTGTAGGGAAAATGGAATGGAATTTCCCGATGGTTACCACTACCAATCACGCCAACAATTGAATATCACAAATAAACCAATTTATTAAGAACGTACGGCATTCTTCGTTGCTACATTCTTGAGACTCATTTGGCGCTTCTCTGTCACAATCGCCTTCCGGATCACTGCATATTCTCACTCTGTACCGAGTTCCATTACCGCAGGTTGTAGAGCAACTATCCCATGATCCCCAATCACCCCAAGTCGCTGAAATATACAGATAGATAATAAGTTATATGGGACTCGGTCTGATCAAAACCTTATAAAAATACATGTAAGATGTTTTGCTCCTCCCAAAGGTCCAGTACTTTAAATTAGAAGTCAACTTAGCTTTGCCTTCCGTATGGATTATGGAATTCATCTGGAATTGACCGATGGTAACCACTATCAATCACGCCAATATTTGAAATATCACTCCAATATTTGAAATATAAATATAAAACAAATAAACTAATTTATTAAGAACGTACGGCATTCTTCGTTGCTACATTCTTGAGACTCATTTGGCGCCTCTCCGTCACAATCGCCTTCCGGATCACTGCATATTCTCACTCTGTACCGAGTTCCATTACCGCAGGTTGTAGAGCAACTATCCCATGATCCCCAATCACCCCAAGTCGCTGAAATACACGGATAGATAATAACAGTTACATTTAACTCGATTTGATCAACTCAGGACAATGTCGACAACACAGATACTGGAAAAGTTACAAACATATATCGTCATGTGAGTGCAACAAAGTCTATAAATCTACATTTTCATGATTTTACAGGCGAAGCATTTTTGTGTTTCATTCGTTGTGACTTCTCGAATTGAAATAATTCTAACACTCGATGGAAATGTAATTTTTAAAATATTGTGAAATATATTATAAATATTTTATTTCCCACTTAAGTTGACTAGCCACTTAAGTAATTAGCTAACTCAAAAAGTGGCGTAACTACAGAACTGATTTCCTGTGTCGTACAACAAAGTCGTATCTACCAGTTACGACTTCGTTGCACTCAACAGAAATTCAATTTCGAATGCAACAAAGTCGTATCTACACCAAAATAGGTCTATTTAGCTTAATAACTCTGCAATAAATTGAGACTGTCACCTGAAATGTATATCAAATATGCGTAATGACATACTTTTTTTCTACTTCTAGCACTCATTTTCGCCAAAAATGTCAGTTACGACTTTGTTGCACTCACAAGAGTACGTACGAATATAAGTGCATACATACGCACGCAGAATACCTATCTACCTACCCACCCCAGGGCCGGCGCAACCTATGCGTCAGGTGCGGCGATCGCCGTACCACTTTTCAGCGATAATTATTTCAACCTTTTTTTTTTACAATTGAAAATTACAATAAGAAATTGACCATGCATGCACAAAAATATATACATATTTTCTTTTCAGTCTCAATTTTAATGATTTAGACTCATATATTTTTAGCCCATGTTTCCGCAAATATTGGCGTTCGAGTCACGTACGAGGAGGTTCCATGCGGTAATCGAGCATATGCCTTTGAAATAAATTAAAGTATTTTGTTCGAGTTCCTTCAGAAGAAATAATCCATCATTATTTACCTAGAGAACTATGTAATTTCTTCTCTACCGATATAAATGATTTGTATTTGATAAAAATTCTATAGTGTGATTTTTTATTCGCGTTGCTTCATAATGGTCCCGTAATCCAGAAACTTGTTTAGCTAAAAGCAATTTTAGCTTAAAATCGGCGTAGTTTAAAATTGCGTTTAAGCAAAATGCGTTTAAATATTTTAACCATTTGCTTATTTAAACGGAAACTTTAAACACAAGTAACATCGTTGTTATTTAAAGACGCTTACTTGAGTGTATAAAAGGCCCTATTGTGTTTTAATGGTTGAGCGCACAAGTGTATTATGGCTTTCCGTAACATTTAAGGTCAACACGAACAATGCACCATTGCTGTTATCAACTGGACAGTGCAATGAGCCGTGTACTTGACAAAAACACACTAAAACACTTAAACTAGCCCCTTACCTAGTTTAAATTTCGACGCATTTTGGCGAAGTTAAAATTACTTTTAACTTTAAACTCCTTTCTAGAATTGCGTTTACTTAAGCGACACATCTCACATACAAACGTTCGCTTAGCTTAAAATCACGCTTAACACCTTTTTGGAATACGTGCCTAAAAGATTTCGACGATTCTGGTCATTCGGGAGGTATTGCTTATCCAGAAGAATCCAGTTGGGAAAATTAAGTCAACTTTTCTACATCGCTTACCCGACAGATTGACATTCATAAGATTTTTAATTCGGTCTTTGGTTATTGATGTGAACAGTGTAATCTATCGATGTACACGAACGAATAGGCGCGGACGGGTCAAGTCTATTTTTCAAGGTAGTTGCGTACTACATAAAGTTTTTGGTTATATGTGGAATGAAAGATGAATGTCTCAAGTTTGTTCCAGAGAACTTGAGAAGTTTGCACGTTGTCTGCATGTGTAGGTCAAAGGTTATGTACAATTAATCTGATAGTGTATACAAAAGCCGTTCGTAGTATATATCAGAAATCTATCATATCTTACTTCTCTGTAAGCTATGAAAGTTCCAAAAAGTTCCGTTCAATTCTAGCCAGGGATAGTACAATAATCTCTGAAAATATGTTGTTATTACATTTCCAAATGCCCTGAAATTCGCATGGAATTTTCGTCGTGATGGTTTTTTGTGATTTTGCAAGTTATTTGGATTTGTTCTTATGGAAATAAAATACAAAATATTTTGGAATATTTATGATAGATCACGAGTCTTGCGCTTTCCACTGGACCACACGTGCTCCTTGCTTGCTTTTGCATTGAGAGGTCCTTCATTTTGTTGTTTGCTTTGTTTCGTTTGTTCGTTTGTTTGTTTATTTGTTTTTATTTTTGAACCCCGCAAAAACACCTTTCTGGGCCACTGATTGTCAATGTCGTCGATTTACATTGACGTTCTACTTTTTTCATGTATTTTTATTCCCTGTACTGGTTGGCTAAAAAAAACAAACAAAATGCCACCCCAGACCCCCACATAAGGACTTAGATATAAATACATCGAAGTAAGGAAGAAAACAACCACACACAATCACAAACCAAAACAGACAAGACGATAACACCAACAGGAACAACAACAAAATTGCTCAAACCATAGCACTCTCAGAGAAGGAAAACTAACAAAAAGGAGACATCAATTTGGAGGCTTCAAGAGTAAATTGTCCAATCTAAAGTGGCTCAGTCGTAAACTTATTATTCTTTCAGAAATCTTATAATCTCCATCTTGATTCTAGCTTAACCAATTTTTAAAAAAAATCGGAGAAACTTGAGAGGGACATGGCTGAATTTACCCTAGGTATGTATATTTTAAACAGCGTAATAAGAAATTAAAGGGATTAGCAGCGATATTGTTGATGGAATCGAAAAATGTTGGAAATGCATTGTTTTAACTTATTGAAATCAGTTAGATGATAAGTGTGTACAATTCCATATAAACTGCTTAATGTAGAAACAAACCACCACCAAATAGTGAAAAAATTAAAGGATTTGAGGAATTTGTGTCATACCGGTCTCCAGTAAATAGGACATACAGCAATGACAGTATCAAAATATACAATAAACAGCTGATTGTGGTTACACTAGCACAGAATAAACAAAAGATCAATAATGTATGAGTTTGAGGGTCAAAAACGTTATTGATCATGGTGCACAATTATCACGCTGAAAATCTGGGATATTCATAGGAAAGGCTTTTATGATCTCAAGTCGGAATTTTGATACGCACGTAGAAATTAAAGAATCGGATAAAAGTACTGCCTGTCTTAATACATGGATTAAAGCCAACCACTTGCGGTAGTTTGCATATCCAAGCCAGTAACAAAAATACGAAATATGAGTTTTTTATCTTTTGTTTCGATGTTTAGGATTAGAAAATCGCTTGCTAATCCCTTTAATGCAAATGTCTATCGTTTTGTTATTGATAAATGTACAAAGATTTTTCCATAGTGGAGACACTTTTCTTCACATTAAAAAGATGCAGAATGGATTTCAGATAGTCATCGCAAAAGAACCATTGGGGAGCCATTCTGCCAATGTGCGCGTTGTGAAGGAATATATTAGTGAAAATTGCTATGGAAGATTTTAAATAGAACGATCTTAATTGGGTTTCTAAGAACATTTAAAGTTACGTTCTGCTTAATAGGCGTAACACGATGGTGTCCCAGGGGCGCCATGATTTACTGACCCACCCCCCCCCCATATCGACATGCGTCCATGATTTTGAAAATTTTGAATGCCATAATAATAATGTAGTTTATCGCAAAGTGTGAACAAATATTAACACTTAAGGTGACGGGGGGGTTCCTAGGGACCCAAACATTTTGTTTTTCGCGCGGGCGCCTGACGCGTGGTGTTTGCGCGATTTTTTTTTTGTAATGGCTCTGGACTTTTAAATGCGCCTTCTTTTAATACCAAAATAATAATATGCCAAGACGTAATGCGTAATAGTGGGGGTTCCCATTTAAACAGAAGGAATAAGAAAAACGAGACCAAGGCATTTTTGCTGATATAAGTCAACATTACATGTAAGTTGATAAAAAGTATTATCTTTTGAACAATTTTAAAATTAACCCTTTGTGTGCTGAAAAACAATTTCATCATGTATGTTACCAAAAAACCCGTTACGTACAACTCTAGGGAAAAATGAACGTGTTATTTGCAACACATAAAAAATACAGGATTCCCTAAAAATGCGGTTTGTGTTAAATATAAGTAATTTGGGTTCTTCTAGACTAGATATCAACATAAAATAAGTTTCAAATGTTTGATGTAAGCGCAAAGGCTTCATTTTTGAATTTTCCGTCTTTTTGCCCATTGTCCGTGTTTTCAAACAAGTTTTGCCCCTAATTGCACCCAAATAAACAAATCTCATTTTTAGTGCTGATTTGGGGTTGCTTATGATCCTTCACATATGTGGTATAAAGTTTGTGCAAAAATTCCCTAGGGAAGTGGTTTCCTGGGGAGTTCCCATGGCCCCCCCCCCCCCCTCTTGGGCCACCAACGGGGAGTGAAAACCCTTGGTCACTTAAGAGTTAACTTATTTAGAAGTGAGTTGTCCTCATGCACAAAAAGAGCCCACTTGATGCTAAATTTGCAATCAAGTACCTATTGAATGTTGTATGACAACAAAATATTAAGCGTACTGGTATGGCAACACTGTCTAAAGAGTGTTCTTTAATGTCAAACAAATGTTAGGATGAATCATGTGAATAGTTTTATAAGTAAACACCAGCTATTGCTCCCATTTATCTGGTGTTTTAACTCGGGTTGGCAATTCTTGCAATGCACGCTGCATTTTGTGCAGATGTAGCAGCAGTGCGTAAAGGCACATGGTGGGTCAAAACGTTATAACCGTGAACATTTCTCCCAGTAGGGATAATTTTGGGGTAGAAAATAATAGTCATAATTTTTCCTCGTGCAATAGAGATAACATGAACAAAAAAGTTATCAAAAAGTAGAGTCATAAAATTCTGTTTAATCAGTTTGAAATTTTTGACCATGTTAAATTTTAGGTACCTTTAATGTGAAAAACCCCAAAGTTTTCTTTCCATAGCAACCCAAAATCTTGAGGGCTGAGTGATATATCTCTTAGCAACAATACTTCGCTTCCCTTGAAATATTAAAAAATCTACTGTTATGGAATGATTCAAAAGGATTATGTGGGTTTTACAGTTCAAGCTGATACTTTAACCATAATATATATGGAATAAACCAGTAAATTGTAAATGTGAAGATATGAGGTCTTGGCATTGTTAATGATACAATAGCTTTCGGTTAATTTACTGAGATGAAATTTGCTGTATTTTCCCCTTGACTTATTCTATGTCCTACTTACGTGAAGATTATAACCTACTTTTTTTCCATCACACAGTGTTGAGGTATATACGAGTGCAAACTTTTCTTTTTGTCCTTTATTGTTTTAATTGGCAGATGGCATGATTGTTCATTAATTCAGTTTTAAATTAAATTACCCTAACAATCTCCAAAGCATGTCCAGAAAAAAAATAAATGGACTCACTAAAGGCATAACACAGGAATGTACAGTGGTAAATTTAAATAATATAAAACACATATTTTAAATTGTTTGTAACTCTTATGCAAACAACCTTGCAATTGTCATTCAAAATAAATATAATCATTATACAGTAAGACTGGTCATAAATATCCTCTAATGTTTACAGTACAAAACCGTAGTCACCATTATTGGCCCTTTTGAGTTTAATTCGTTATTTGTTGTCTACTGTTGAAATACTGAATGGCCAAAATAATAGGCATTTTTTTTATTTTTTTCGAGATGAAACGGGAAAATAGCTTGCCTTTTTAGTCTCCATTATATATATCTAGATATATATATATCTATATATATATAGAGAGAGAGAGAGAGAGAGAGAGAGAGAGAGAGAGAGAGATAGAGTCATAGGTGCTAAAGCGTACGCACATACCGCATTAAGTATATTTAATTGGCCTTTCACCTATCAAGAAGAACTAGTCATTTGAAAGAAAGAAAGATCAGAGAAGAAGAAAGCCTCAAAAGACACGCGCCGGAATCGAACCTCGGGTCGTTGCGTACGCTGCAGCATGATAACCACTACACCACTAGTCCACACGATCACCTCAATATTGTTTCTCCCTTGTGGACTCGTGGTGAAATCTTCGCAAGTTCCACTTACGTGCCTTTGTTTTAAGGGCGCTAGTATAGTCCAGGACTGCTTAGAACCCCTTTACAATTCAGCCGCAAGAGATTCTGAGACTATTTTGCGTTGTTGGACCATTTACCTGTAAGAATCACACAGGTGCTTTTTCGAAACTGGCTGCTAATTCCGAAAATCCACCCAGATGGCCGCCGTACCAATTTAAAAATATAATTTTAATTTTGATACCTAAAAGTCTGTTGAAAAAAAAAAAAAAACAAAAAAAAAAAAAAAAAAAAAAAAAAAAAAAAAAAAAAAAAAAAAAAAAAAAAAAAAAAAAAAAATATAACCTCGTTTTAGGGGTTTTGGGTGCTGGGAAATTCATTTCTGACCTCGTTTTTATCATTAGAGGTCCATATTACATCGTAT